>PVHY01002210.1:52807-132916 GCA_004024945.1 Uropsilus gracilis | reverse complement strand
ATTCATGAAGGGTTTTGCCCAGGTTTTCTTCTATGTATTTTATGGTTGCGGGTCTCACTTCCAGGTCCTTTATCCATTTTGAGTTAAGTTTTGTACAGGGTGTGAGGGTGTTATCCTGGTCCAGTTTTTTACAAGTTTTGATCCAGTTTTCCCAGCACCATTTACTGAAGAGGCTATCCTTGTTCCAGGGTATGTTTTGCTGTCCTTTTTAGTGTTGATTTTTAAAACAGAAATCACTGTAAGTATTTGAAACTGAAATTTTACAAGATATGCTTGCAAAATACTTAATGGGCAGATGAAATTGTCCTTTGAGTACTAAGAACACTGAAAATTAGACTAGCTAAGAAAACTGACATTTTTGTCTCACCAGGAAAGTGGTGAAATCCAGACCTTCCTTCACTAAAATCACTGACTCCATAAACTCACTACATTTTCTGAAACTCAAGTAATAAGAAACTTACCATGAGTATTGACGTAAGATTTACTGTGCTGCTAGATCTATACTTGTTAAAAAATGAATATGAACCTCATTTTATTTTTAATTGTTGATTTTTTTAATTAATTCAATTCCTATTTATTACTGTTTATTGAGGTGACATAACTTCTTAACCCCCATGAAACTGCCCACAGGAAAAACTGTTTTCAGCACTTCAAACAAACCCAATGTTTTCCATTCTCACTGGTGGGAAGAGGGAGCAAATATGGTACATGTTTCATTTTTGCCAACTGAATTTCTCATGCCAACATCTTACCAACCTCCCAGCAATCACACCAGAAATTACAGGTTTTAGTGAGATTTTGAAGTGTACCATCCCAGTTACCATCTTCCATGGTTCAGGAACATAAAATAGAGGAGAGTGGAGGGAAGCTGTCATCTAACGGTGTAACCCATCTCAAGCATACTCTGATATATGCAAAGCTGATGTTGATGCCAAATTAGCTTACTTGTGTGTGTTTTTTAGGAAAAACATACTATTTCTTTCTAATTTTTCCTATGATTTTTGCCATATTACTAATGTACACAGCAAATTCATAATTACTTTAGGAAAAATGTGATGTATAGCATATGAATTGAGTGAAGAAAAAGACTGGTTTAACTTTAACTTACATTCCTAGATGTGCTAAATTGCACATAATATAACATTTTACATTTAAGCAATTTCATATGTACCCTCAGTGACATTAAGTTTATTTTATGTTACTGTTTCTTCCACTACCAGATATTTCTATTGAAGCCATGACCCCAACATGGGCAATGCATTTGTTCATAAAATTTAGGCATTGCCGTTAGTTGCATCTGAAAAACACAGAGGTAAAAGATGGCCTACTCAGGATAAGAGTACTTCCTTCTTTTACTTCATTGCAAATCCCAGCTGGGGAAGAGAAAATGAATCACCAAGAGAGTGTGTAGAGGAAAATTGATCCCTCTGCTTTTCAGAAAGGGAGAAAGGGGGGGGGGGGGAAACAAGATACAAAAGAGAGGAACAGAGACTGGAAGGGGACAGAGAGACTTTTGGGGAGTGGAGAAACATGAGAATGGCAGGCTGGTAAAGAGTAGCCTGAGTAACCAGGCTGGGCAGAATCCCCCTGTAAGAGTGAAGGTGGCAAGGAACCATGGTGGTCAGCAGAAGAGTAGCTGTTGTGAAGAGTGTGGCACCGCAGCAAGGTGGCATGGAAAGCTGGTACCTGAAAAGAGCCAAGTATTTGTAAAGTTGATTTTTGCGTCAGCATTTGTTTACGTTTGAAGCATCTTGGAGAAGTGGAGCAGCTTGGACTGCCAGAGAGAAAAGCAGCAATGAGTAGATACTGGAGAAAGACTGGACTTTGCAGAGTGCCTGCCTCAGGTTTGGAGGGACAAAGGGGCGCCATCATGGACATTAGTCTTTGGGACCTTTGGGGCTACAAATAATGACTGGGGTAATATAACTGGCCACTTGTGGTCTTAAGGACTTTTTGTTTCCCTGTTAATTTTCCTTGTAAATAAAGCCTGTTGTTAAATTGCATTCGACTGGTAACTGCAAACATGAGTGGTACAAACTTGAGGGAACCTGGGTGGCAGAAACTACATTTTGTAAATAACACTTTTTTTCCTGTGACTTATTGGTTGGTTGGCTTCTGTCCATTTTGCACCTGATTTCACTATCACCTAAACAGAAAGTCTATACTTACTAAATATTAACTTCTTATTTTCTTATGTTCTAATACCATATAATATCTAATGTGTTTTTCATGTTTATGAATTTGCCTGTTATGCATAGTCCATATAAATGGAATCAATCATACACCATATGCCCTTATATGCCTGACCTATTTCACTTAATATCATGTTTGCTAGAAGTGGGCTTACTTTTATATGATAATTCTATTTTTAACATAATGAGGAGCTAGCAAACTTTTCTATAGCTACTGTACCATTTTACATTCCCACCAACAATACACAAATTTTCTAAATTTTCCATACTTTCAGCAATACAAGTTTTTAATTAAAAATAGTAATTTTAGAGTGTGTAATATAGCACTTATAATTTCATATTTGAGTTCCCCAGTGATTTTTGAGTTTTAACATATGTAACTTGATTATATCTTCTTCAAAATTTATTTAAAAATTTTGTCTATTTTTAAACATGGCTGTTCATTTTTCTTTTCTTTTTACTTTATTATTGAAATATATTTGAAATGCATCCTTGCATAGATGTAATGTTACAACTTCTTAATTTGACAAATATATATAGTAATATGATTGTTCTTGTAGTGATAGCACCTTTGTTACACATGACAATTAAAACCTCTTTAGTGGCTAGCATAATTGAGATCTAGTTTATTAACAAATCCAATGACAACACAATGTTTTCAATATTCACAGAACTGTGCACTGGATCTCTATGACTTATTTTAAAGTTTGTACTTTAAAATACCATCTTTGCTATGAGTACCACTCTTTGTTTTATGAGTTTATTAGATTAAGTGATACCAATTATAACTGGTACCATATAGTACTGAAATTAACTAAATGAAAAGGAAATTACAGAGTGGGAGAAAAACTTTTCAAATATTTAACCTACACTGAATTAGTATCCTGAAAATATAAGATTCAGTGACAAAAAAAAATACAAGAACCCCATTCAAAATAGTTAAAGAAACTAAGCAGAAGTTTTTCCAAAATAGATATCCAGATACATGAAAATATGCTCAATCACTGGTCATCAGGGAAATGAAAAACAAAACCTCAAGAAGTCTCCTCACACAATTTGTGCTATCATTAAGAAGACAAGTGATACCAAGAGTTGACAAGGGTGTGGAGCAAGGAGAAGCCTGTACACTGTTGATGTGAGTGTAAATTGGTTGTGTAAAATGGCATGGAAGTTCCTCAAAACTTGAAAATATCTTTACCATATGACCTAACAAACCTACTTTTGGTAAATATCCAGAAGCATGCAACAGGATGTCAAAGGTATCTATGCACTCCCTGTTTATCACAGTACTATCACCAACAGCCACAATAAGCAAACATTCATCAGAGGGTGAACAGATGAAGATGATGTGATGTATATGGTCTGTAAATATATGCAATATATTATGTACCTACTTTATATATGAATGTTAGTCACATAAAAAAGACTTTATGTCACTTCTGACAACATGGATGGACATTCAGCTAAGTAACTAAGTCAGAAAAAATAGATATGTTTTGCTTTTCAGTTTAAGAAAGTCTTTACATGGCATGATATGATATTATACCCTTATCATCTATTTAACTTGCAAATGATTTTTTCCATTCTATAATTTGTCCTTTACACTTTTTTAATAGTGGATGCACAAAAGTCATTAATTTGATAAAGTTTAATGATCTCTTTTCTAGGAGGTAAATTTGTTGTCTTTAACAAGGTACACTTGTCAAAATCCCACAAAGTAACAAAATATAAGCATTCTACTATGTCACTGGATTCAATCTGTTAATAGTTTTCATGAAGATTTTTCATGTATAATCAGAAAAGGTAATAAGCTATATTTCATTTTCTTATTATATTTTTGTTCAATTTTGAAACCAGGATAATACTGACAATATCAAATATGTTAAAAAAAATTGTTCCTTCTGCTATATTGGAAAAGTTCTGGAAGAATTGATATAAATTAGTGTATGGTAGAATTCATAAGTGAAGGTGTTACAACTGAGACTGTCTCTTGTAGGGAACTTTTTGGTTACTGATTCAGTCTCTTTACTTACTATAAGACTATTCACAATTTATTTTTCTCCACAATATTTTTGGTTTTGCTTATATGTCTAGAAAATCACCCACTGAATATCAGACTATCATTCATCTAATTTGTTGATATACAATTGTTCATACTATTATTTTATTACTGTATTTTCTTTTATTGTCCAAAATCAATTGTATTTCAATAAAAATATATTTAAAACTTTTAAATACACTATTCTTTTGTAAGTCTTTTTATTTCTTTATTGTGCATAGTAGTGCCCTCACTTTCATTTCTGATTTTAGTAACAACACTTCATATTTGCATGTATATCTAAAGGTATACACTTAATTTATAGATAGATATAAAATAGTTCCCTCTGATAAAGCACAAAAAAATAATCATGGCAAGTTTTCAAAATACCACATAAAAACTGAGAAACACTGATGTTGATCTCACAAAAAAGCAGCACTAGCACAGTGACTCACAATTGAAAGGGATCTCCTAAAACCAAAACCTCTCCGTAAGGGGTAAAGATCATATCCCACAGCCTTAATCTGAACCCGAATCCTTAAGGTCTGAAATATACAAACATCTCAAAACATCTCATTTTAAAAACAAATGGGAAATATGCTTAGGAAACCAAAGTGTCTGTACACACACACACACATTCTTTCAATTTTTCCTTAGTTTTATAAAGGTATGGTGGTTAAATAAAATTCACACATTTTCTTCAAATAATAAAAATTTTTTTGATTATGCATATATACATACACACATACATATATGTAGATATATCACATCATTGTCTATCCCAAGGCACTTCCACCATCTATCCCATCACCCACCAACCATCTTTATATCTGGTGCCCTTCCCCTCCTCGACTTTTACCCTGCTTTTCCTCTCCTGCTCTATGCCTCACTTCTGTTGGCCATTTTACATTTTTCTTGTCCATTTGTTTGTTTTCCTGAAGCACTCATATAAGTGATAACGTCCCATATTTCTCTTTTTTTCTGGCTTATTTCTGCTAATATGATTCCTTCTAGCTCTAGTCATGCTGCTATGAATGACATAAGTTTGTCTTCTTTGATAGATGAATAATATTCCATTGTGTAAATATACCACATCTTTTTCAGCCATTCTTCAGTTTGGGGCATTTGGGCAAAACTTTCCAAGAACTACACTTCAGAAACTCCTTTCAGGATACATTATATATATATATATAGCTGGCAAAAAAAATTGAAGGAATACATAAACAGATGGGACTATATCAAAATAAGTTTTAGTATAGCAAAAGAGACAATAGCCAAAACAAAAGAAACCCAGCCAAATGGGAGAAAATTTTCACCCTCCATACAAGTGATAATGGTCTGATAACAAAGATAAACAAAGAACTCACACACATATATTAACTCACCCCAGCACTAAAATAATTGCAGGAATTTGAAAATCACCCAGACTGAATGTGAAAATTTTACTTGCAATCTGAAAGCATTTGTCAGAGGGATAGGGGACTGTTGAGACTCTTATTTACTGTCCAAGTTCACCCCTTCAAAACTGGGAAAGGTAGACAATGATATCCCTCTTTGGTACCAAGAATTTCTAAAGTTTGACAAAGGAATACTTTCAAACTTATTCAGGCTACAAACCACTTGGAGAATAAAGATTTGCTTGTTGCATGCAAGACTGTTGCCAATATGATCAAGAGCAAAAATCTTGAGGAGATTTACAAAACTTTCCATATCAAAAATAACTTCACTAAAGAAAAAGAGTCAAGTGAAATCAGGTCAAAAATGGGCAGAAACCTCTAACCAACAAGTCACGGGTCCATATCACCCATGCACACAGCACTTGCCAAAGTCATAAAGCAATTTAAACAGCAGGGAAAATGAAAAGTCCTCAAAGTCACAAGTGACCAGTTATCTTACCCCAGTCACCATACCATTTTCAGTCCCAAAGGTCCCAAAGACACATGCCCAAGAACGGTGGCCCTTTGCCCCTCCAAAACTGAGGCAGGCACCTGCAAATTCCAGTCTTTCTCTGGTGTCTTTTCTTCACTTCTCCAGTGTTTTGCACTGCTTCATTTCTCCAAGGTTCTTCAAATTTCTTCCACAATTGCTGATCCCAAATCAGCTTTCCAAATAGGCTGCCTTGTTGTGGCTCCAAGTGTTTCCTTGACAAGGCCTGCCTTTGGCAGCGTTTGGCCAAATTAACCAGGTCTGCCCTTAGCGGCCCCTGATCATCCCCCCAAGTCTGCCACTCTGGCATCCAACTTCATACCAGCTACCTCTCTGCTGGCCATTCTCCTACCATGTGGCTCCTTTCCACCAGCAGCTCACTCCTAGAGGGGGCTTCTCCTGGTCAGACCACATGGGCCTGTTCTATCAGTCTATTCTTGTCTTTTACTCTGTTCTTCCTCTCTCCGCGTTTCACCCTTTTTATATGACTTTTCTTCCCATTTTCTTCCCATTTTTTCTCACAGTTTTTTTCAAAATACCCACCAGGGTATTTTGGCACCAATAAAATTTTTAACTGCATCATTACCCTGTATCACAAGCACCAAAGAGAACCAGTGGTGTGAAGAGAAGTGAGATATTGTGCCTGCGACTAAAACCCTGAAGACTGTTCCAATACTGACTGCCCTGATCTGTTCATAGTTGCTAATATTAGACAAATACAACAGCAAATCAATTACATTAACAAAATATTGTTCTCTCGTATGAGTAGTTGAGTACAGATTGCACACTGTTACTGAAGCTGTGACCTCAACATGGGCAGTGTTATTTGCTCATAAAATTTAAGCATTGCTATTAGCTATATTTGAAAAACACAGAGGTTAAGAAATAGCCTAAACAGGATAAGGGTACTTCCTTATTTCACTTTGTTGCAAATCTTGAACAGCTCTGGTGAATATGCAAAACTAGCACCCTGGAGCTATTGTTCCAAGGCCCAGGTGGGGAAAAGAAAATGAGTCACCATGAGGGTGTGAGGGGAAATTGGAGCCTCTGGTTTTCAGGAGGGGAGAAGGAGCAAGAAAAAGGAGATTAAAAAAGGAGCCAAAGAGAGAAATAGGAAAGCCAAAGAGAAAGGTAAGAGAGACATAAGAATGGCAGGCTGGTAAAGAGGAACCTGAGTGGCCACCTAAATGAATGAGCTGATGGTGGCAAAGAGCCATAGTGGGAGAGAGGCTGGCAAAAGAGTAGCTGGTGTGGAATTGGATGCTAGATTGGCAGGCCAGGGGTAACTAGAGGCTGCTGAGGGCAGGCCTAATGAATGTGGACAGATGCTGCTGAAGGCGAGCCTGGTAAAGGAAGAAATTTGAAGAAACTTGAAGAAGCAGAGCAACTCAGAACGCTGGAGAGAGAAACAAAAAGAAGATGGAAAAGAAAAACTAGATTTGCAGATTTTCTGCCTCAGGTTTGGAGGGGACAAAGGGATACCATCTTGGACATGTGTCTTTGGAACCTTTGGGACGAAAAAATGGTGACTGGGATAAGATAACTGGCCATTTTTGGCATTAAGGATTTTTTGTTTAACTTTATGTTTTCCTGGTTAATTTTTCCAGGTTAATAAAACCCTCTTGTTTAAATTGCATTTGAATGACAACTGCTATGTCTGAAGGAATCTAGGCAGCAGAAGTCATATTTTTGAAGTGCCACTTTTTTCTTTGGCTTGTTGGTTGGAGGTTTCTGCTCTATTTTGACCCAATATGATAACTGAGTTTTCTTCCATCATAATCAAAAGTTACTTTTTCCTTTTCTCTGAATAAAACTAAACTCTAGGCTTTCTACAGACAGTGACATATTTTAAACTCTCCCTTCTTTTTTTAAGTGATTCTGCCTAGTTTATTGCCCATTTAACTTTATAAACTTCTTAAAAGTTGACATTACATATAAAAACAAATTGCAAAAAGTTTTCTGAAATTTACAATATATTAGCTTTATTCATAATTTGGAATTTGGGAAAATGTTAATATATTTCATAAAAGTTGAGTGAGGTTATCAGAATGACTTCCAGTTTCCTAGAGCCAAGGAGAACTGAAACCATGACTCCAACATGGGCAGTGTATTTATTCATAAAATTTAGGCATTGTCATTAACTGTGTCTGAAAACAGAGGTAAAAGATGGCCTAAACAGGATAAGAGTACCACCTTCTATTACTGTGTTGCAAATCTCAGCTGGGGAAGAGAAAATGAATCACCAAGAGGGTGCATAGAGAGAAATTGTACCCTCTGCTTTTCAGGAGGGAAGAAGATTTTTTTTTAAAGTGGATATAAAAAGAGAGGAGCACATACTGACAGAGGGAAAGATTTTGGGAAGAGGAGAAACATGAAAATGGTGGGCTGGTTAAGAGTACCCTGAGTCACCAGACTGGGAAGAAGTCCCCTGAAAGAGTGAGCTGGTACCTGGAGATGGCCAGAGATTTGGAAAGCTGATTTTTGCATCAGCATTTGTGGAAAAGTTGAAAAGCCTTGGAGAAGTAGAGCAGCTCTGAATGTTGCAGAGAGAAGAAGCAAAAGAGAAGATGCTAGAGAAATGGACTTTGCAAAGTGCCTGCCTCAGGTTTGGGAGGACAAAGAGGCACTATTATGGGCATGTGTCTTTGGGACCTTTGAACTAAAAATGGTGACTGGGGTAAAATAACTGGCCACTTGTGGTTTTCAGGACTTTTTGTTTTGACTTTCTGTTTTTTGGGTTAATTTCCCTAATTAATTAAACCCTTTTGTTAAGTTGCATTTAATTGGCAACTGCTATCCATGGGTGGTACGAACCTGAGGGAACCTAGTTACCAGAAATCACATTTTAAAAGTGCTGCTTTTTCTCCTGTGATTTGTTTGCATTGGAGACTTGCCCTATTTTGACCTGATTCCGGACCACAGATCAGTATCTTAACCTGTTCATAAACTGGGCTTCCTTGATTATATCTGAGGACTTGTTTTGTATATTTGATTCTTTCAGCTTTGAATATGCTAGATAGATGTTCAGCACATCTATGGTTATTTTGTTTTTGTTCTTGTTCTCATGGAAAAACATAACTAAACAGCTTGTTAGTTTTTCAATTAAAAAGATATGCAACCCATCTTTATAGTCAGTGATCACACTTAGAGAAGATTTACACTCTTCCTATGTAAAAAATAATTTAACCTTTGACATTAAAATACTAAAGTGTGTGACAAACCATTGAAAGCATCCATTTTGAATGCAAGATACTTAAATTGATTTTTAAGATACTTAAATTTAAAAATAAGTCATATAACAAACATTTGCACATAACAGACAAAACATTAAAATCTAAGATCTGCAAAAGAACTTATATGGAAAAATTGAAATAAATAATAGTCAAAAATGGGCAAAGGAACAAAATACAGTCCTCCAAAGAAGACATACAGGTGATTAACAGATACATAAAAAATAATGCTGACCATCACTTATCAGAAAAATGCAAATCAATACCATAGTGAGATACTACCTCACTCTTTGGAGAATGGTCAATAAGAAAAATCCAGAAACAACAAATGCTGTCAAGGGTGTGGATGAAAATGAATACTGGAAAAAGAATGTTGGTGGGAATACAGACTGGTCCAGTCCTTATGGAAAGCAGCATGGAGGTTTCTCAAAAGATTAAAAATGGATCTTCCATGTAACCCAGTAATTCCACTTGCAAGGATCTATCCAAACATTATAGAAACACTAATTCAGAAGGAAATTTTCACATTTGTCTGCAAAACTATCTGTAATAGTCATGATACAGAAATAACCTAAGCGCCCAAAATCATATGAGTGGATCAATAAGATGTGGTACATGGACTCAATGTGGTACATGGACTCATTGTGGGAACATGGATGAAGCTGAAAGGGATTATGCAAAGTGAAATAAGTCATAAGTAGAAAGATAGCCACTTATATATGGAATATAGGAAAAACAAAGTGTCAGAAAAAGACAAATTTTAAAATCAAACCTTCAAAGCTGATCATGGAACTGAGGCATTCAGAGAAGGAGGAAGACGTAATTGAGAAGGGTGAGAAGATACTGGGGAGAGAGCAAAAGAGACTGTAGTAGAGGACTGCAGGTGCTTAGGTAATAGGTATGCTACAGTTACTACACCTCAAGTGGTGATTCCTATGCTTCCAAAACACTAACAAAGATGTAAACCAATGGTAACTTCAATAAAAGCATTTTTTTAATTAGTGTTGGAAAGCATGTGGAATAGTTGGAAACCCGGTGCTGTACTGGGGAGAATGGGATAATTGTTATTTAAAAAAAAAAAGTGCAGTTATCCCTGAAAACATAAAGAATTATCATGTGACCAAGTCATTTCATGTTTAATTATATTCTAGTTCTACTGCCAAAGAACTGAAAGCAGGGATTAGAACCAATACTTTCACATCAGCATCTTTAGCAGCATTATTCACAATAACTAAGATGTGTGCATTAACAAATAAATGGATAAATTAATTATGGTGAACACATACACTGGAACATTTAGTATAAAATAATTCTACAACATTGATGAATTCTGAGAACATTATGCTAAGTAAAATCAGCTCTGCACAAAAGGAAATACATTTTGCAATTACTTTATAAAAATTACCTCGCTCAGTCACAATTATTCAAATCAGAACACAAAGTACCTATCATCAGAAATGGGAGGAGGGAATGATAGAAAATAATGTCTTAATGGGTACTGAGTTTTAGTTTGGGAAGATGAAAACTTTCTGGAAAAGACTGAAAATGAAGATTACGTAACAAACCACTTATCACAGAACTGTACACGTCAAAGTTTTTAAATGTTAAACTTTGTATTAGGGATCTTACCACGAAAAAATAGATAAAAGTGAATGACATACTCTAAAAAGTTCAGTGTCATGCATAATGATGTGGTTCTGATGGAGGAATCCAAAGTACAAGGAGACAAGGACATTGTGCTGTGTTTACCTAGTGCCATTCAGTGCATCAGCCTTCCTAGTAAACCCAAAATAAGAGGTCACAGGTCATGGTAGTCACAGTGAGTGGGGCTGCTCAACCTACTTGGAAATTCCACTATGCTTTTCTTCTGTTGGACAGTGCAGTGGGTGTGTCCTGACTTCAGTGAGGAGAAAGGTGTTCCAGAGGTAAGCATTACTAAGCAGTCATGGTGTTCATAGTTATTGGAATAGTCAATCATTGTTATCCAAATTGGTTGAAAGAGCAGTTTCTGAAAATGATGAATTTCACATGAAAAAATAAAATGGCAAACTGCTTAGTAAGATCCCACTCAGTTTGCATAGTAATAAAAGATCCCATTCTCAAGATTAAAACAAAACCTTGACCTGAGTAACCAAAATAAGAGTCCTGATCTCACTTGACTCCTGAGAGTTCAATGATCCAGACAGTAGATATAAATCTTAGGCAGGATCTCAAGCAGTTCACTGCCCCAGATATTAGGATGAAGACAGTCACCCTTGAGAAAAAGACTAAAATTGCAAACTAATTTTATGGCATACCAATGAAGCAGTGGCATATAGTTTCTTTTTTTTTTTTTACCAATATCTGCTTTATTATTATTATTATTTTTTACATCATTTCAGTCCCTGGGGGTCACCCAACACCATCACCTCCCCTCCCCGCCCGCTTGGCATATAGTTTCAATTGATAATAAAGCTTTAATTTTACTGTCTCACAAATCATTTATTAGCTTTTTAAGTATACCCTACAATTAATAGCTGTGATTTATCATTAGAAAGACATAGTTGTCAATTTGAAAAATATCTATATCGCTCTTATGATCTGTGACAAGGCATAATGGGAAGTTAAGAGGGAAATCACCACTGTTACTGTCTATTGAAAAATTAATTCAAATAAAACATTCCTGGGGTAATCGTAGAATTGACATTTTCAATTCTGAAAAAAACATGGGTTGAAATTTCATTATACCTACACTTGATTTATTTTGGATTGTTCAAGTGAAAATGAGATCTTGGATAGTGGAATGTGGATTCTCAGCAACTTAATTACAGGAGGAATAGTTGCTTCTGAAATTTCACAAAATGATCTTTTCTGGAGTGCACAACAAATTGGTGTAGTTTTCTTGCATGCATTCGCTTCCTGCTGATTACACCACTTGCCATGCAACCACGCAAGCCGGGTAGGTTCATTGTTGATTCGAGCAAACAAAAGAACAATCTTGAATCCTTTATAATATACCCAACTGTGCCTTTATTCTGGGAGAGGGGACACCATACACACAGAAAGGCAGGTGGAGAGAAAGGGACTATGATTAAAGCTGAACAGCAAGTGCTTTCTTCCTAGCCCCTCTTTGCTCTAGGCACACAACATTTACACTGTTGCAAATGCAAGACCCACCTATAGTTTGCTAACATCTCAAGGAAGGTTATGAGCTCTTTGTGTGGAAGGTGAAAAATAACCTGATTTTTAACCCATTTCTTTACATATAGCCTCTGATAGGTCAAATTATTATTCTCCAAAAAAATTAAAAGAAATAACTACGAAAATTAAAGAAGTAACTAGTTTCATCTGATAAAGGAAACATTATATGTTTATTCTTCTCATCCTTTTATTGTAAAGTAAGCCCTTGACACAGGTCAGAATCTCAGGTACAATTAGCTTAATAACTTGTGGTCCTGGACTGTCCCACTTGGCACAGCTTAGGGAAGAGGAGTTTTTTTAGCAAGTAGGTTTACAAAAGCAGAGTTGCAAGTTAAACATAACAATGTAGCAAAAAAGTACATTTTGCAGTTATGCCCTTATAATTATCATTATCTGCTCCTTTCCCAACACTCTACTAAATGTAACAAGTAGTTAAGGACCTTGAGAATATCTACTTTAAGGCAAGAATTTAGTCACTAGGTGTCACTAGTGTATGTCCTGGGGATAGGTCTGGCTATGTCTGACCTCAGTTCCTATTACCCTGTGAGCATTTCTGTTTCACTTTGTATAAGAACTAAGTTGTATATATTATTATATTGCTGAAAATCCACAGAATAAAATCTGTTTTCTACAATAAAACTAAAAAATATAATGATAAAGGCCAAATTTTTTAAAAAGAAATGAAGTGGGTGCAAACAATGCAAGAAAAACATTAAAAAAAGCTGACCTCTATAAAAGTGTAAATTGCAAGTTTTCTTTCTATGAAATGAAACAATTATCATGAATTAGAGATTCAAGTGTTTGGGGTTGTATTATTTTGTCTTCAGAAAAAGAATCCTTTCCTTTAGAGTAAAGGATTTAGTTCCAGAGCTTTTTTAGGGCTTGCTTTATATCTCTGTTCCTCAGACTGTAGATGAAGGGATTCAGCATGGGGGTGACTATAGTGTACATCACTGAGGCAATTGCACTGTCTCTGGTGTTTCCAGTAGCAGCTGAACTGAGATACACCCCAAAGCCTGTACCATAGAACAAAGAGACAACAGAGAGGTGGGACCCACATGTGGAAAAGGCTTTATACTTCCCACTTGATGAGATTCTCAAAACAGAAGTTACAATCTTAGAGTAAGAAAAGAAGATGCCAGTGATTGGAATGCCACCTATAATTCCAGTGGCAAAATACATGACTACTTCATTAAGGAAGGCGTCAGAACAAGCAAGTCTGATCACCTGATTAAGTTCACAGAAGAAGTGAGGGATTTCTAATTTTGTACAGAAAGGCAGTTGCAAAAGCATTAATTCTTGTACCATAGATACCAGGGCACTCAATAACCAGGATGCCAGAAGCAGGACAGTACAAAGCCTGGGGTTCATGATGACCATGTAGTGCAGGGGGTGGCAGATGGCCACATACCGATCAAAGGCCATCATGGTCAAGAGAAGGCTGTCTACACTTCCAAAAAGGTTGTAAAAATACATCTGGGTGAGGCAGCCTTCATAGGTAATGACTTTGCTCTGAGTCTGGATGTTCAGCAGCATCTTTGGGATGGTGGTGGAGGTGAAACAGATATCTGTAAAGGAAAGATTACAGAGGAAGAAGTACATAGGTGTGTGAAGATGGGAGACAGTGAGGATAGCCAATATAATGAGGAGGTTCCCAGCGAAGGTGACCATGTACATGGACAAAAACAGTCCAAAGAAGACAGACTGCAGTAATAACTCTTCTGAGAGTCCCAGGAGGGTGAATTCTGAAACACGTGTTTGGTTTTCTGGTTCCATGTTGCTGATAAAACTGATGCAAAAGACAAAAACAGTGCAAAGTTGGATTATGTGAGCACTCAACAAATAACTGATGTCTTGTCGGATTTTGCGTTTATTTAGCTATATACTTAGTTATAACAGATATATAACTATATCTTATTTAGTTATATATCTGTTACTCTTTAACTGAAAAATCAGATTTCCAAACATTCCACCTCCTCCTTGATGGTGTCACTGATAGCTATCATTGATTTTTTACCTAAAATACTTTCTAAGACAGTATTTTTCTCCCTAAACCCCTGAGTTTTCCCTTATTCATCAAAGAATTATGACCAATTAATTTGTGCCAAGTAATGTTGAAGTGTTGGTTGAGGGTGTATAGAAAAATTAATCTTCATGCTACGAAGGTTTCCCTATGAAAAGCGGTATGGAGGGGGGTCTCAAAAATTAAACATGATCCACCATACAATTCAGCAATTCTAGGTATCTAGGTGTGTAGGAATAAGTATCTAAGTATGTGGGAGTAGAATTAATTCAATAAATTCTATGAATATAATTATTGGAATAATGAAATGTTACTATTTTTCAGAATGTCTTCTTTCACTTAATAAACATTGAAGATCCAATCATGTCTTCTGTTGCCAAGAGTTCACTCATTTATTTTTATTGCTGAATCATTTTCTATTGTGCTCTTACAATATAGTGCTTTTATTCACTTAAAATAAGACATCTTGATCATATATATACTCAAGTTTTTGCACAGATATAAATATTCAAAAAATTTAGAACAATTCGGAAAAGTTCAGTTGAGCAAACATATAATTAGACTCTGTTACCCTTTGTAATATCATCAAAGTGTCTTCCAAAATGAGTGGATCATTTTTGGACTCCAATCACATTGAATGAGTGCTTTATTCTCAATAGCTTTATTGTCATATATCTTTAAGTAGAAATGTGGAATTATTACTGCATGCTTGCATTAGGGTATCATGGTGGTTTGATTAATAATACCATAATAAAAAGTGGATACATGAAGAACTTAATGAGTCCATTAGGACAACTAGAAAAACACATGGAACAAAACATTTTTCAAACCGTATGCTTCAGCTATTCAACTCTCCCTGTCTTTTCCCCAAGTCTTTGGCAACTAGTGGTATTTTCATTTGGTTTGTATTGTTTTTGTCACTTCACCTTCAGGTTCATAAAGTTAACCTCATAATGGACATTACCTCCTATCAACTCTATATTAACTCTGCAATGATTTAATAATTGAGTCCCAAATGTAATGTTGCTTTTAACTGTCTACCAGTGAGATTCATGTTGCTTTTTTCACCCCTGACCCCACACTGATGATCAGACATTAAGAACTGATTTTTATTACCTAAGAATAACGTACAGTATACTAACTCCTTCATATTTATTGTCTCTGTTCTTTCCTTAGTACCTTACACATTCTCAATCTGGAAAAACTATACATTCCAAGACTTTAAACAGTATTACACTTGTCCTTGAAATCTTGACTATTATCCCTGGAAAAGTAGAAATTTTAGGATTGACTGCATCAGTATTACAGTATCATTTAGGATATTGTTTTTTTTATTTTTTCTCTGTCTTTCCCCTGCTTACACTATGAGCACTTTGAGAGAAAAAAACATGTTATTTGTTTTTTGTCCAGAATATCATTTAGCTCCTACTATATAGTGACTGACTAGCTATTATTTGTAAATGACTAAAGGAACAAAAGGCTAAAAATGTACCACCATAAATAGGAGAAAAGATAAGCAAAGAAAAAATATGATATGCTGCTAAAGAGAGGCTCCAAGACTGAAATCAACACCTGAGGAGACAGGCGGAAGCAACCCAAAATTAGTTCCTAGAATCTGATATTTTAACATGGCAGGATTTTGCATAACCAAACCATTCTGTGTCTGGTATCCCTTATAACACCTAAAGTCAGTACCCATCACACCACATTCCTCAATACCTGTGAAGATGATCTGGCTCACACAGATACCATCAGAGAAGAGTCTGAGCTCACTGATGCTGTTTCTTCCACATGTGATTGATGGAGCTGAAAGTTCCACATTCAAGAAACTCAGGAAGGTAAAGTCATTCATGAAACCTATAGATGAAACCATCCTGTTTTCCCACAATTTGAGATTAGTCAAATCAACCTGAGAATGCTGGAAACATTTAAGCATTTACATGATTTGGGAGGTGAGTCCCATGAGCCTGATTGGTGAAGAATTCTTCTCTCTGTTCCCTGAGAGATTTAGTTCCCTGGAGTTAGGAAGACAAAACAGAACACACACTTGTGCCAGATTCAGTGATTATCCCTTTGGACATCTTCCCTAGAGAAGATCACCTCTTCTTGGTCTCTGCATGCATGGTTTCTAGCAGTCAGACAATCCCTTAATAAGGGCTTCATGTCTGACTCTGGAAGGAAATTCTTGATGTTGTAATATCATTTCTATTTCCTATGTATCTCTATAGTATTGCCTCTCAACCACAGGTTTCTTTCCCTCAACAGCATTCCCCCTTGTTTTGTCGCTCCCATTGGTTCATTTTATAGAAGGAGATATCAATTTATCTTTAATCTTCTATGAATATTGATTAAATAATTACTTATGGTAAGTAATAACATATTATGTTCAGGGATAAAAACTAACAAGATTTTTCCTACATTTAAGGAATTCATAGTTTAAATTAGTTTTTAAAAATGTAAATAAGTAAATGCAATATACAGCATTCTGTAATCCTCCTATGTCAGTCGAAAGGTAGTGACCACCAACTAAGTAGATTAGCTAATTCTTCACACGCAAACCTATGCATGTACTCAATCTAAAAGGAAAACTGACATAATTTCAGTGGTGCAAGGAAGTTCAATCAGAAAGAGGCTAAAGATGAATGTAACATTTGATAAACTATAATGAGAACTGAGGGAATGAAAAATAATTGTTAATATTTTAAGAACAATGAGGGACAGAAGTATTGAAACATGGTCCTGGAGAAGTAATCATATGTTTGGGGGCATTTAGGATGTTTCCATGTCCTTGCAATTATAAATTGTGCCGCAGTAAACATTCGAGCATGAGTGTCCCTTTTACCCATATTGAGGTCTCTTTTAGGTAGATTCCCAAGAGAGCAATTGCTGGGTCAAATGGTAGTTCCATTTTCATTAACTTGAGGGTCCTCCACACAGCTTTCCATAGTGGTTGGACCAGTTTACATTCCCACCAGCAGTGTGGTAGTGTTCCTTTCTCTCCACATCCTCACAAGCAATCCCGTTCTTTGAATGTGGGCCATTCTTACTGGTGTATGGTGGTATCTCCTTGTGGTTTTGATTTGCATTTCCCTTATTGCTAGTGATGTTGAGCAATTTTTCATTTGCCTGTTGGCCATTTGTATTTCCTCTTTGGAGAAGTGTCTTTTTAGTTCTTATCCCCATTTTTTATTGAACTTTTTGTTTTGCTTTTGTTAGTTGTGTGAGTTCCTTACAGATCTTTGTTATTAAACCCTTCTCACTCTTGTGGAGGGCAAAATTTTTTTCCCATTTGGTTGGGCTTCTTTTAGTTTTTTCTGTTGTCTCTTCTGCTGTACAGAAGCTTTTTAGTTTGATGTAGTCCCATCTGTTTATGTTTTCCTTCATTTTTTTGGCGTCTGTCGATGTTTCCAGAAAGGGATTTCTGAATTGTAATTCATGGAGGGTTTTGCCCAAGATTTCCTCTATGTATGTTATGATTTCAGGTCTGACTTCTAAGTCTTTTATCCATTTTGAGTTGATTTTTGACATGGTGTGAGGGAGTTGTATTGGTCCTTTTTTTTTTTTAATGGCTTAGTCCAATTTTCCCAGCACCATTTATTGAAGAGGCTATCTTTGTTCCAAGGTAAGTTTTTCACTCCTTTGTCAAAGGTAAGTTGGCTATATATGTGTGGTTTTATTTCAGGGCACTCAATTCTGTTCCATTGGTCTGACTGTCTGTTTTTGTACCAACCATGCTGTTTTAATTGTTATGGCTTTGTAGTATAGTTTGAAGTTTGGAATTATAATACCTACGTTTTCTTTTTTTCTGGTCAAGAGGCTTTTTGATATTTGAGGTCTTTTGTTATTCCATATGAATTTCAGTAATTTTTGTTCTCTTTAAAAAAGGTCATTGGGTTTTTATTGGGATTGCGTTGAATCTGTAGATTGCCTTTGGTAGGATGGCCATTTTGATAATATTATTTCTTCCAATTCAAGAACAAGGAATGTCTTCCCATTTCCTTATGTCTTCTTCTATCCCTTTTAGCAGCATTCTAAAATTTTCTTTGTATAATTCTTTCATGTTTTGTATTATTCCCAAGTGCTTGTATTATTCCCAAGTGTTTATTCCCAAGTGTTTAATTTTTTTTTTATTTTGGTGCAATGGTAAATAGGATGATTTTTCTAAATTCTGCTACCTTACTAAACTGGTTTGTTATTTCAAGCAATCTTTCTGTGGATTTTTTTTTGGGGGGGGGATTCTATATAGAGAATCATGTCATCAGTATATAATGATAGCTTCAGTTCCTCTTTACCTGTTTGTATCTCTTTTATGTCTTTCTCTTGCCTTATCGCTCTAGCTAGAACTTCCAGCTCAATGTTGAAGAGAAATTGAGAGAGTGGGCATCCTTGCCTGGTTCCAGATCTCAACTGGAATGATTTTAGTTTTTCCCCATTTAGGATGATATTTGCCATAGGTTTGTCATAGATGGCTTTTATTATGTTGGGGTAAGTTCCTTTAATCCCTAATATTTCAAGGGCTTTTATCATGAATGGATGCTGGACTTTATCAAATGCTTTCTCTGCATCTATTGATATTATCATGTGGTTTTGGTTTTTCTTTTTGTAAATGTGGTATATCATGTTAATTGACTTCTGGCTTTGGGGTGGGAGCTGGTGGCCTTCAGGTTGGCTTTCCCAGGCCAAAGAACTAAGTCCGCACCTAGCCTGAATGGCCAGGGCTCATTCAGTTGCAAATTGCAGCCCCACCCTATCTCCCAGGACCGTTTTCTTGACAACAGGGAGTAGTAGCCTCTATTTGCAACCTGGAAGCCTCACCTGACCTGTGTGGTCTCCCCCAGCTGCTGAGGTGGCAGCTCCTCTGAATGGAGTTGGATTTCCCTGGGCATGTAAAACTTAGTCCATGTAAGTCTCAGCCTACACACTGGGCTTTGGGTTGGGATTTTTGCTTTCCTGGGCCCCTATTTTACAATTTTCTTTATATAGGTCTTTCACCTCCTTTATTCCCAGGTATTTAGATGTTTTGGGTACAGTTTTATTTTTTACTTTTATTAAATAATTTATTTATTAATAGGTTTCAGTTTTTTGTGGTCCCCAGGGTTCATCCACTACCTTCCCTCCCTGACCATTCTCACCCTCTCCCTCTTCCCCACCCCCAAGTTGTGTACTTCAGTTTGGTTCTTAAGTTGTTTTGACTTTTTCTCATGGTTTTTTGTTTATTTTTCCTATGTGCCATATATTAGTGAAACCATTTGGTTTCTGTCTTTTTCTTTCTGACTTGTTTCTGCTAATATGATTTCTTCTAAGTACATCCATGTTATCATAAAATCATAAAATTTGTCATTTTTAATTGATGAGTAATATTCCATTGTGATTATGTACCACATCTTTTTCATCCAATCATCTGTCTTGGGGCATTTAGGTTGTTTCCATGTCCTTGCAGTTATAAATGGTGCTGCAGTAAACATCCAGGCACAGGTGTCCAAAGGTCTCCTTTGGGTAGATTCTTTGGTACAATTTTAAATGGGATCTTTTTCATCCATTGTTTTTCTTTCTGTGATGTATTGTTTTCCTGAGAACTTGCTTGACCATTTGTATTTTTCTTACTGCCCATTGTTTTCTTTGGGGTTTGCTCCTCTGTAGATGGGACATCTGTTAAGCTTGGGTTTCCTCCCCCACTATTCTTGGCATTTACCAGGAGATGAGTACAGTATCTGGGTTCCTCCCTGGTGCAGGTCTGGGCATGTGCCACAGTAGTAGATCCTGCTAGGGTGGATGGGCTAGTGGGCAGGCCTATTTCATTTTTTTTCCATAAAATTTTTGATAATATTGGTTTATAATATTATTTAAGTTTCACCTATACAGCACTGTAATTCTATATAAACCAGTCATTGTAACAATCAATATCTGCTTTCCATACAACCTTGTACCATTTCACTAACCCTCAAGTCTCCTTTCTCTTGATTACCATCATTCTGTTCTATATGTTTTTGTTTCTTTTTTGTTTGTTCTTTTGCTTTGGTTCTTTATATTCTATTTGAGTGAAACCACATGATATGTTTCTCATTCTGATTTATTTCACATAATGCCTCTAGGTCCATCCCTATAATTGCAATGGCAAGATTTCATTTTTTATTGTTTAATAGTATTCCATTGTACACATATCAAATATTTTTAATACATTTATCTCTCATTGGACACATAGATTATATGCATATCTTGGATCTTGTAGATAATGCTGCATTGTACATAGGCATACAGATATCATTTTTATAGTATTTTCATATTCTTCAAATAAATACTCAAGAGTAAAATAGCTAAATAATATGGTATTTCTAATTTCATGGGGAATCTCTGTACCATTTTCCATCATGATTGCATGATTTCACATTACAAAAATAGTGTATAAGTGTACACTTTACTCCACATTTTTACCCACAATAGTTCTTGTCTTTTTGATAACAGTCATCCCAACAGATGTGAGGTGATAATTATTGTGGTTTTGGTTTACATTTCGCTACAATTAAGTGTTGATAAACATTTTTTGGTATATATTTGTGTGGACTGCAGGAATCTAAGACTTGCAATAATTGGGTGAGTTGAGGACACCCAATGTTTTAAGGAGCATGGAGGTCTTGAATGCCCTTTGCTAAGCAATGCTGTGAATGCTAAGATGGGTGTGATTCAGTCATGACTCAGTAAAGCTGAAGTCCAGCATATATGAAGGTTGGCAGGTAACATTAGCTTTGGCTACTTGCACACTTTTCTACCACCTCTGCACAACCATGAACATGCTCACTTCCACCAACAATATGAAAGGGTCATGTTCTTGCTGATTCCTGCCCCCTTAGCAGTTGTCCCTACTCAGTATATGAAACTTTTCCACACACAGTCCCTTTGCTTTTCAAACAACCACCTGTCTCTGGATCCCAGAGTGAATAATCTCATATGTGTTATTTTTGAAAGAACCAGAGTTCCTTGATTCCTTTGTACATATGTTCTTTTAGTTCTCAATACAGATGTTTTGGGGTAAAAGCATCATCATCTCTCCAATTCAGGTACTTTGCATTAAGTTGAGCAATGTGGGTCCAAACCCCTTCTACCTCAGGAAAAAACTCAGTGCTTATAAGGTACTTCCCTTCTGCGATTCCTGTACCAGGGATAGTTGGTATCTCTGCTAGGTTGATGGGTCCTTTTGTATAATAAGGATGAACTATCCAGCTAATACTCAGTCATTTTCAAAATGAACTACTATATAAGTAGTTGTATTTTTGGTGTTTCCATCAGAGAAGGTGCACTCAGGTCTTCTTATAATACCACCTTTCCTAAAAGCGATCAGGAATTTTCCTACTGTTATGTTTAGAACAATATAATATTCATTTTATATTTCCTAGGCAAAAGTAGTCATCCATCTATTTAATTCTAACATTTTAATAGTTTTGGTTTTTGTAATTTGGAGCACCATATAACCATGCAAATTCATAGTTTTGGTATATAGTCATAAACTTAACTTTCTGCAGAAGAAAAAGTTCTTGATTTGGATATATGGGAATCTCTGAGGTTATATCTCTGTAGTGAGTTCATAGGTAATTAATATATTTAATTTATATCAAAAAATCTCCTGACCAGAAAAAAGAAAATGTAGGTATTACAATTCCAAACTTCAAACTATACTACAAAACCATAAATGTGGGTCCAAACCCACAATTAAAACAGCATGGTTGGTACAAAAACAGACAGTCAGACCAATGGAACAGAATTGAGTGCCCTGAAATAAAACCACACATATATAGCCAACTAATCGTTGACTAAGGAGTGAAAAACTTACCTTGGAATAAAGATAGCCTCTGCAATAAATGGTGCTGGGAAAATTGGATTAAGCCATGCAAAAAAATGGACCAATACAACTCCCTCACACCATGTACAAAAATCAACTCAAAATGGATAAAAGACTTAGAAGTCAGACCTGAAATCATAACATACATGGAGGAAATCTTGGGCAAAATCCTCCATGAATTACAATTCAGAAATCCCTTTCTGGAAATATCGACAGATACCAAAAAAATGAAGGAAAACATAAACAGATGGAACTATATCAAACTAAAAAGCTTCTGTACTGCAAAAGAGACAACAGAAAAAACTAAAAGAAGCCCAACCAAATGGGAAAAAATTTTTGCCCTCCACAAGAGTGGGTCCAAACCTCTTCCACCTCGTGACGAAACTCAGTTTAATAACGAAGATCCACAAGGAACTCACACAACTAAACAAAAGCAGAACAAAAAGCCCAATCAAAAAATGGGGATAAGAACTAAAAAGACACTTCTCCAAAGAGGAAATACAAATGGCCAACAGGCACCTGAAAAATTGCTCAACGTCACTAGCAATAAGGGAAATGCAAATCAAAACCACAAGGAGAAACCACCTTCACCAGTAAGAATGGCCCACATTCAAAGAACGAACAACAAGAATTGCTGGTGAGGATGTGGAGAGAAAGGAACACTACTACACTGCTAGTGGGAATGTAAACTGGTCCAACCACTATGGAAAGCTGTGTGGAGGACCCTCAAGTTAATGAAAATGGAACTACCATTTGACCCAGCAATTGCTCTCTTGGGAATCTACCCAAAAGAGACCTCAATGTGGATACAAATGGACACCTGTGCTCAGATCTTTACTGTAGCACAATTTATAATCGCAAGGACATGGAAGCAACCTAAACACCCCCAAACATATTACTGGATGAAAAGAAATGTGGTATATGTACACGATGGAATATTACCCATCAAGTAAAAATGACAAATTCGATGATTTTATGACAACATGGATGTACTTATAAGAAATCACATTAGAGGAAACAAGTCAAAAAGAAAAAGGCAGAAGCCAAATGGTTTCACTAATATATGGGATATAGTGAAAAAGTAAACAAAAGCCTTGAGGAAAAGTCAAAACAAGCTAAGCACCAAATTGAAGCACACAACTTTGGGCAGGAGGGAAAGGTTGGAATGGAGGGGAGAGTGAGAGAAGTAAATCCTTGGGAATACAATGATGTGTATTTATATATAAATAAATTAAGAAAAAAATATATTTAATTCTGAAGCCATTTATTTACAATTATTTTCAAACAGAACAAAATTGGAAGAATGATACAATGAGCAATCATATGACTAACATTTCCATTTAATATTTTTAACATAGTGCCAAATCAGAAAATCTTTCTTAAGTTTTATGCACACATTTATATATTTTCTTTCTAAAATATAAAAAGATACAGGCATTATTATACTTCATTCTTCAACAAATACTGAAGAATTCAGAGAAGATTCTCTACATAACCACAATATTAAAATTATACACAAAAATAGTAATTTTATAAGTTTGAATGTCTGCTACATATAAAAATAAATCCAATAACCTCTAAAATATCTCTTACATTTGAACTTCTGCTCAAAATCTCACTAAAATTGACTGGATTTTATTGATATGTCCTTTTTGTCTCTTTTCATCTACAACAGCCTCTGGCCACTTTTTAATATAGTTTCAGAAGAGTTCAAACCAGTTAGTTTGTTGAATGCTCTGTGTTCTAATTTTTGTTTGATTATTTCATGTATGCTGAAAATTAGTTTTAGAACAGGGACAAGCAATCTTTTTCTATAAAGTCAGGTTGTAAAAATTTTTCACTTTGTGGCCTTAACATCTCTGTCAGGAGTACTAAATTCTGATATTGTAACATGTAAGTAATCATAGAAAGTACATCACACATAGTGGTTTAGATAAATACATTCCAAAAACACTTAAAATAAAAGTAGGTATTTACCTGGATTTTCTCAGGGTGCTATAGTTAATTTTTTAGTCTAAAGATAAGGTTAGATTTATATTACATTCATTTATAATTACCTACTACAGACAAGATATTATAACTTCATGTTTTATCAGGACATATATAATGTCAGTTTGCACACTATTAATGATATTAAATTTGATTATTAAGAGTAGGTGGTGACTTGCCAGATATCCATATCACAACAATAATCAATCAGGTGATTCTTGGGCCTGTGTACTAACCTGTTCTCCAGAAAGTTCTTCCCCCCAGTGATTTGTGTGGCTATCTCATTAATATTGACAAACAATGACTTACCAGTTCATTTATAACTTCTGTTATTGGCTGGTATGTTAGCTATCACTTAGGACTTGTGGACATTTTTATTAAAGAAGCTATAGTAATTTACAGTTATTTTATTTGACATTAAAATTGACATGGATATGGTAAGTATCTTCTCAGTGTAACAACTCTGGATTTAAATCTTGCCTACATCATATGCTGAAAATTAATTGTCATAAAAAATCAGTAGTAATAACTTCTTTTTCCCACAGCTCAGCTTATAAAATGTAAAGATTAAAGTTCTTCACAGGGCTTTGATTTTACTCTAAGTGAGGAAAACATTTTTTATATGTTTTTATATGTTGGAACTACCTTGATTTTACTGCAATTAGGGAGCAATAAAAAGTATTTTTGAATGAATAAATTAGTAAATCTTTAAAAATAGAAAAAATAGAGATGAGGAAATAGAGGCAAGTAGGAAAAGAAATCAAATTTTCTACTTTGCTTGTAACTGAGGTGTTTCCTAGGATGCAGAAAGTTCCGTATTAAAACCACAAAAGGTTTGGCAAAGAGATTATTGTTGACCCTGCATAGGAGTAGTTAGTTGGACATTACATTCCTCCTCTGTGCTACTTCATGAAAGTCCTTTCTTTGCCACATATTTTCAGCGTAAGCAAGAATCTTTGTAGAAAAATAAGTTTCTATCAGAAAACTAGGTAGGAGTGAGGTGATTATATGGACCAGAAAACACAAATTCTCCAGTAATTGAATGTCAATCATTTGCTGCATACTATATCCTGATGTGATGTCATGAAGTTTCTTGTAACAAATTTGAAAATTTTTATACTCTGCCCAAAGAATAACAATTCAGTGCTTTCCTACTTTTCCAGAAAACATCATCTGGTTTGACTCTTCATTATAATTATCCTGAAAAGAGAGATGTAAATAAGTTACTATGTTTTTTAAAAGTTCAAAGACTTAAAAAAGAAAACTTGAGAAACCATAGGCATAACAAAATCAAAGAAAACCTAAAGAGATGGAAACACATTGTGTGCTCATTAACTATAATTAAGTACTCCCCCTAATACTGATCTACAGAATCAATACTATCCTTATCAGTATCTCACTTAACTTTTTCTCAGAAATTTAAATGCACACCTTAAAATTTATATGGGATCTCGTGGGTAAAGATAAGATAAAACCATCTTGAAAAACAAGTTTGTAAATAATTCCTCAATTTCAAACCTACAAAATTATAAAAATCAAGCAAGTTGCACAGATAACAATTATGAGTACACACACACACAATTCATCAAGCATAAATATGTCAACAAGCATATTAACTCTTTTTATTGGGGAAAGAAGTATCTTCAAGAAATGATGATGGACAATGAAATATTAATATATATAAAACAGTGCAGGCCTCGCAGTATTAAAATTTCATAGTATATTTAAAAATATTAACTCTCTAAATGGATTATAGGATTAAATATAATAACTGAAATTATAAAAGTTTTGGATATAAAAAAATACATGTAATCTTTGTGACCTTGGGCTGGGATATTTTTAAAATTTTTTTCAAATAACCTATTTCTTTAATGTCACACAAAGCACAAGGAACAAAACATAGATAACTGGACTTCATCAAAATTTTAAATTTCTATGTTTCAAAAGCAGTGCAGAGTCATTCTACAGAATAGGAGAAAATAGTTGCAAACCATATATCCGAGGAAGCATTTGAAACCAAAATACACAGAGAATTCTTCATATTTTTCAGTAAAGACAATGGAACAATTAAATATAAGTGAAGTATTTAAATAGATATTTTACCTAAAGAAGATATGTAAATGAAATAATAAGCCCAATAAAGATACTCAATGAAAACCATGATGTATCAGAGAAATATAAATCAAAATTACAATGAACTAGGATTCCACACCCACCAAAATATAAAAAACAATTATATCAATTTTTGGTGAGTATGAGAGGGAAACTAAAACTTCTTTCATTGCCTCAGGGTAATGAAAAGATAGTTTTAGAGTTTTAATGCAAGGTGGTACAAGATCTACTTTCACCTTTGGGAATATAACTCTCTCTCTTATGTGGAAAATTCATTGCTGGACAGAGAGGAGGAGCCCCATTAGGGAGCTATTGCAATTCAGCCAGGGAAGAGGAATTAGGGAGAAAATATAAAAAATATATAAAGAAATGAAGAAAGTTCATGTGGAGGATACAACATCAAGAATACAGAATTGTGATCTACTAAGGAGGAAACAGTAGTAGGATTTAGTAACAGAATGAATTGAAATAGAAAAGGATAGGGAATGGTAATATTAACAATGCTTCAGGTCCCAAATGGTGATTTTTCTTCACCTGATGGATGGAAATGCCTGACAGAGAATTGAGAAATCCCAAGAACACTAAGTTGGAGAAAAAGATAGTAAATTCTGGTGTGATCATTTTGGACTCTTTCTGAGATCTATTATTATAAATGCCAAGTTGGCAATTAGCAATAATAATCAGGAAACCATATCTTTTCAGGGATGGGAAAATATATTTGACCATCATTTCCTTCCGTGTGGCTGATTAAGTCACCCCAGACAAGACTGTCTATAGGAGGGTAGAAAATGACAGAAGTGTTTCAAGAACCAAACAATGTAGAATATATAAAAATACAAAGAGATGAAGAAAGTTCAGCTGGTGGAATACGAAGAATTCCATGATTTTTGACATATGAAAACCAGAGGTTAAATGAGAGTATTTCAAGTAAAGGCAATAATCATAGTATCCAAAACTGTTAAGAGGACCAAAAAATGTTTATCATTGAAGGCCTACAAGAGAGTTCATTAGGTAGAATGATGCAAACAGGGTCAAATTTCAATATGTAGAGGAAAAGGAGGGAGGGATTAATAGATCAAATTAAGAAGAGGAAGAATTAGCATCTTCAACAAAGCTGGAAAGGATATTGTAAAGAAGAAAAAAACTGTACATGGTACAGAGAATCTATGAATAGTGATGCAAAGTAACGAAAACTCAAAAACCTATTTTCAAGTGGAGTTATCTTCTAAAATGAGGAAGCATATGTTGTCCATCAGTGATAATAAGACAGAATTAAGAGGGAATGAACAGATGCCAAGTGAGAACAAAAAGTTAGCCTAGTTCAGCCTGTTGACATGTATTTTCTGTGTGAAGACAGTAAAAACATCTTCTGGGAAAGAAGAGTAAGAGACTGTGAACTTTTAAATGTAGAGATTACAGTGGTTCAGAAAAATGCAGGAGGTTTGCAGACAAATTAGTGGAATCATTAAAGCTGGGAAAAAGAATAAAATTAAGACCTGGAAAAATTCATACAGGCCTGAGTCTCACTTCCTTCACCTGTCAAATGGGAACATAACAATGCCTCCAAACGCTGATTTAAAGAACTTATGAACAAAAATATGAAAAGGGGTTTTGTACACATGGAAAATGAACAGTGCTTGCCTCTCCTCTGCCCCCTATGATTTTTCTTTCTGATTTTAGTCTCTGTGTGTGCAGGAAATACCAGTAATGATTTCAGTCTTAAAAGGACTCTCAAATCCTAGTCAATTCTTGCTTCATTATACTCTTATGGCCACACACCAAGTGGTCATTGCTCTGTGCAGGGCAGGGTGGCATGCAATGACTGCAAGAAAGGGTGGTGCTGACTCAGCAGCCTGTGCATTGTTGCTGCAGGCCATCTGCTTTTTGAGCTTACTGTATCATCTTTCTCTGTTCATGAGTGTTTTACCTTCTCACCAAGAAATTTAAAAGCTCATGCATTTTTTCACACAATGTAGGCATCTCATGTGCATGGGGAATAAGAAGATAATTGTATGCAAGGGTCAAAGGGGCACACTATGAGTGAAAGTCGAACAAGAACATTCATAAGGAAATGCCTTCAAGAGAAAATCAGACAGAGTTGTTTAAGGTTATCACCTTCTACCAGAGCCAGATATCCAGTGTGGTACATACATGCTTTTCAAGTGATTTGGTTAGTAAAGAGCTCTGGGATCAATCTGTAACCTTACCATACTTGATTTGGAAGCATCAGAAATCACCCTGCTGGAGAGTGTGTAGCTCTCAGACTTAGCTCTCGATTTCCTGAATCTTTTGAACCATTTTCCATATTGCTCCCGGACCTGCAGAGTGAAAGCATGATTTGAGTCAGCTCACTGAGAGAGATGTAGATAGGAAGAGTCCTGGTTGGGAGCTGTACAATTGTACCTTCTGGTTGAGGAGGCAGTAAACCAGGAAGATGAAGACGCCCTGCAGGCTGTTGATGATGATGAACAAGTAGGCCATGACCTGGGTAGCTGAACCCACCTGCAGGAGCCCCAGACACCATGTGCATCCCAAAATGAAGAGTTGAACAGTAGCTTTAAATGTCAGCATCCTGGGTAAGAGAAGTAGGGAGCTTTATGAGTCACCATATACTAAGTCATTTTCATATCCACCCCATGAATGAATGACCCTGTCCCTTCACTGGTGATGAGTTTTCAGACTGAGCTGTGATTGGCTTTGACTTTTGTTATCAATTGTTCCCCACAATAGAAATGCTCTTGACTCCAAGATGGTATTTTTATTTGGATTGAGTGACACTACATTATATGGTCTTGGGAGGTCCCTCATTTCATTTGACCAATATACTGAGGAGGTACTATATCTTAGGCTCTGTGCTGGTGCTTAGGTAATTCCACTCCTGAGTATCTACCCCAAAAAGGGAAAACATTACTTTGCAAAGGGACATATAACTTCTATGTTCACTGCAGCATTATTTGCAAGAGCCTAATTATGATAACAATGTAAGTTGCCAAATGGCAGGTACTGGATTAAGATGTGCATATATATTATATTATATATTAAGATGTATATATGTATGCATATATGTGTATATTATATACGCACAATGGAATACTATTCAGTTATTTAAAATAAGAAAACTTTTGCCATCTTCAGCAACATGAATGAACTGGTGGTGATTATTCTAAGTGAAATAGTCAGTGGAGAAAAACAAACATTGAGTAATTTCACTCATGAATGAAATATAGAGAAATAAAAAGGGAATGACCAAAACCAAACAAACCATAAAAATCTGACTATAGAATTGAGGCTACCACATGAATGAATGGGCA
This sequence comes from Uropsilus gracilis, assembly GCA_004024945.1. Lineage (NCBI taxonomy): Eukaryota > Metazoa > Chordata > Mammalia > Eulipotyphla > Talpidae > Uropsilus > Uropsilus gracilis. The sequence continues at coordinate 103,081 of PVHY01002210.1, read as the reverse complement.
TGATGGGCAAAGTGGAGAAGGAATCCAGTGGACTATGGTTGAGGGCTATGAGTATTGGTGGTGGGTAAAGTGTGGTATCATATATCTGGAAAGGTGTGAACTTCTTTTTCTAAATCATATAGAGTGGCCAAATGAATGTTACCTCAACTAAAATAATAAAATTAAATTTAAAAGGCAAAGGAATGATTTCTATTTTCATAAAGCTTGTAGTATATTCAAATTATTAAAGCAACCAAATAGTGGCATGCAAAATTTCAAAAAGATAATGATAAGGACATACAAGAAAAAGCATTAAATTTATACAATGCTTCCTATTATGAAGGACTGTTCAATCCTTCTAGGTTTAATGCTACCTAGGATCTTCCCTGAGACAAGAATTGAAAAAGAGTCAGAAGATTGGTCTGCGGGTGGGGCTGAAATGTGTAGGCTGGGTTGTGGGTTCACATACAGATTTTTCTCAAGGCTACATGGGAACTAAAACATTCTTTATCCTTCTATCTTAGGACAACTGACAAAAGTCCATATCATGTGTATAAATCAATATCAGTTCTTTATGTTGCTGAGAGATGCAAAGGTTGGGACTGGAGTGTATCAGCAATACACTCCACAAAAACCAAACTATCTGCCACTGAAGTTACATCTGTTCTTTGGGATCCCTCAGATGACTTTGAAAAGGGACATTAGGGAATACTGGAGTATATGTTTTATGCTCCTGGGACCTCACGTGTCTGTAGGGTTGTCATCCGTTTTATCCTACCTTGTGTTCTGGAGGGTGGACACATCACTGTTGAGGGAAGAGAGCTTACGTCTCAAAATCCAGAGTGCCATCAGGAAAAGAAGCATATTGACCTTCAGAAAACCACAGAAATTTTTATCTGTTATCTGTTTTCTCGTTTATTCAATATCAATTTCACATTTCAGTAGCTTTCATGATCAGTAGAAATTTTAATGTTTACAGTTTTAGGAGTAGTCTTATAAAACCAAACCCATAACAACCCAGGGACACTCCTTAATTCTCCCATCATGATTCTGCTCTTCTCAGGACCCTCAGCTGGATGCTCTGATATCATCACTCACAGAGAAGATGCCGCATACTGGTCCAAGGAAGGCCCATATAAATCCCTTCTCTGGATGGAGCCAGCAACTGAACAAGAGGAAGAATAAAAATCTGAGTTGGAGTTGAGGTTACTAAAGGAGAAGAGAAAATGTACAAGAGGAGGTCCAATGGTCTGTGGATTCCTCTGTAACAGACATGTCTCCATGAAAGAGAGAGAAGCAATGGATGGGTACCATTTTCCCTGCCCCCACTTACATGCAGTTGCCTTGAATTATAAATCCCAGTGTGCTGTGAGTCAGACTTCTTGAATAGGGGCAAAGGATTAGTAACTGACACAGTTCTTAAAAATCAGGGCTTTGCTGATAGTGACAGAATTCATACTTGCTACATTAGAGAAAAATTCAGTGTTAAGCAGGACATTTCAGAACAACAAAAACACACCAAGAGGAATGGAAACAAAAGAGAACTGAAGTGTCCAAAAAAGAGACCTGAAAGAACACACTAATGTATGTAAACATGAACTTAACAGAGGTTTAGTGGTATGGTTAAGAGGGAAGAATCTAGGACAGTCATTTCCTGGATAAAGGAGTAAGGACCTTGGTGAAGTTGATTCTAAAACAAAGACATGTATATATGGAAAGCAAGTATCAACCATTTTAAAACTCAAACCCACAAAAGTCACAAAACAGGATAAGAAATTTCTATACTTCGATAAGAATGAAAAGAATGTAATGTTTTAACTTGAAGCTATTTTCATTTCTTCTCTCTGCAGCCTAGTATACAGCAGCCACATGTTGACCATGTTGTAAGGGACAGAAAGGCTACTTTTGGAGTGACATTAAAAGCATCATCTTCCACAGAATACAATCAGTATTTTTGTCTCACACTTCAACTCCCTGGGGGGGGGTTTAATCTCAAATTCTGGTGACTATTTCACCTGATAGGGAATTCATCTTAGGAACAAAAAACACCATACACCTAGAACATTACAAATAATAGAAAACTACTATCATATCACCAGATACCAAAAGCTGTCATCAAGTAGGATTAGTAGGAACTTGTCCAGGATTTTTTTCTAAATACTGAAAAACTAAGGGTCAGTAATGACTAGAAAATTCTGAAATGTTCCTCAAAATTTATACCTGAACAAGAGTGTGTCATACTCAGGAAAGGACTGGGGGAAGAGTATATGGCTGAGCTTGAGGTTTGGTGCAATCAAGATATGAAAGTTCAGATAGATAAGCAAGCCATTATCATACCGATATCTTTGTGAAAGAATGCAGTGCATATTGGCAAGGTATTTCAGACAGTCTTCTGAACAAACAATGGATGGCCTCTAAATGGTCAATAATTCACACCTATGAGCTCATCGGGACTGGAAGAGCCAAAATCTCATTTCTGAGACACCATCTAAGAGAGCAAGGAGTCCTTCCCCATTCCATGGGAGAGGAAGACCACAGAGTTGGGGCATTGGCCCCACAGCAAAGGTGGAAACTGAGGTAGAGAAGATGACCTACAATGGCCATTCATAGATGCCTGTATCCACAGAGAAACTTCTTTGCCACACTGATTCGGGTCATAAGTTCCCCTAAACCAGACACCAGAACTGTAAGGTAAAGAAGCAGCAAAACAACACAGAGAAGGGAGTGGAGAAGACAGTGAGCAACAACAAAACATGGACAGACCACAAGTAAATATAGACTGGTTGCCCAAAACAAGGTTAAGACTAAAAACCTACCAGCATGGTTTGCCTTGTCCCAGGAACACAGTCCCTCACCTAGTGAAAGGACACTGCCACAGGAAAGAAAGAGACTAATGAACTTAACACAGATTAACAAACAACAAAGAGAGAGGGGTCTGAGTGAATGGAGCCATCAGAGGGAAGGGGAAGTATCCCAGTAACCATTTACTAAGGCTATGATTTAAAGAATAAAAATTAATTGATTAATTAAAAAATCTATTGTGAAGAGAAAAAACAAAAAAATAAAAATAAAATAACAGCAAAAAATAAATAAATAAAGACTACTGAGTGGCCATGACCTACTAGAGATCAAGATCAGAAATAAAAACAAGGTTTTTTTTAAGGTAAGAAAAAGCGCATTTGCAGCAACGTGGATGGAACTAGAAGGACTTATATTATATTATATTAATATAAGAAGGACTTATGTTAGCAGAAATAAGCCAAAAAGAAAAAGAGAAATACAGGATGGTCTCGCTTCTATGATGGATATGGGGAAAAACAAACAAATGAATAAGAAAATTTAGAAACAACCAATGGGGCTGACAATGGAATGAAAGAGGAGGAGGGGGAAGAAGGTGGGGGAGGCTAAGAGCACAAAAGAGCAGGATGGTTAACAGGTGTTAGGGAAATGGGAAAACCCCGCGGTACTACACACACACACACACACACACACACACGCACACATACATATGCAAAATTAAATTGAATTTAAAAAAAAAATCAGCCATCACAGAAATAGTTGACATTCTCTGTGGATATCTCTTCTATCCTATTCCACATTATATATTCCCAGAAAAAATAATCAGTGTACTGGATTTGATGTTTCTTGTTCCTGTGGTATTGGAAACTTTCAAATCACACATATGAGTAAATAATATATTATTTCACATGGTTTATAATTTTGTAATTATTATTTTGTAATATGTATACCTATCTGTAATTTGTTTTCTTCCCACAAAAAAGTAAAAAAAAAAAAATACAAAGAAACTCAAATCTGCCTTCTCCTACCTCTAAAAAAACTCTTTAACACCTAAGTTTCTTGTTCCTCAATTTTATACAGTATATATAAAATTTCTTTGTACAATAAACATAACATATGCATTCTCTTACCAAAAAATATAATTTTCATCTTTTTAGAACCAAATAGTCATTCTTAAAATTAACTTCAAGAGTAGTTTCTTTCCTCAATATTTATTTACTTTTAAAAAAAAAAGTTCAAAGGCTGCACACCACAGGCGATTATCAATCTCCAGAATTAGTCTAGGAAAGTCACTAAACATACAACAAATTAATGACAACAAACTTTGAAGAGTGGAAGAACACAACAGGAACATTACAACATATTAACTAAAGCACCTAGTTTTAGGGAATCTACCCATGTCATTGTCTCCATTGGAAATAACTCCAAAAAATATTTGCTCAAAAGAAAATTCCACTGGGCACAGTGGCTCGTGCCTGTAAGCTTCAGCCTATGAAGCGGCTGGGGCTAGGAATCGCAGTTCAAGTCCCACCTGGGGCCCGTAGCGAGACCTAGTTCCAAAAAAATAGCTGGCCGTGGTGGTGCGTGCCTGTAATCTCAGCTACCTGGGAAGCTGAGGCTGCGGATTGCTTGAGTTTCTGGTACCCCGAGCAATGAGAGCCTGCGGTTTCATGGGCAAAAATGGTGAAACCTAGTCTCAAAAAAAAAAAAAGAAAGAAAGAAAAGAAAAAGAAAATTTCAACAAACAACAAAAAGAAAGGAGGCAAAGAGACCAGAGGAGTGTGGTGGGGCAGGGTAATCCTATGGGGATCAACAATTATGCAATCATGTATTGTACAAAATCCAAAAATAAAAATATTTAAAATATTTTTTAAAAAAAGAAAATTCCAAAGTTCCCCAAAAAAGTTCCAGGAACTTCCCGGGGAGGACATGCATGAAGGTTGGTGGCTTGCTGTAAAGAGAGGGAGAATGTGAGAGGGAGTGAAACCAGGAAAGTAGAGGAAGATGGTCAGGGGAAATGAAACCGGAAAAGTAGTTACCCCAACCAGAACTGGCTGTGGATCAGCTATCCGTGGTCCTCCAGGGAACAGAAAGATTCACTAGTGGGATTTTCCAGAAAGGGAACAGTCAGCTTGGGACACTTAGAACTTCACAATAAACACAGACAAGGAAAACTCACGCCACCTCTCCCAGAAGTACAAGATTAAGGAGTTACCAGTATTGGGCTCAGCAGCAGAGAGAAAGACTGGTGGAGAAAACATATCAGGTATTTGGAAAGCACTAAGCAGGTATAGAGAGCCAGCAACCAGTTATCTGTGGAGTGTGGTGGCAGCAGTGGAGGTGGTTGTGATGGCTCTCACCTATGGTCACAACTAGGGATTAGGCACACATGCCACCAGGCATTTTGCCTATCTGCCTAACTGATCCAGTGCAGCAGTCCTGTCTAGCAGTACTAGACCCCCTCATCAGGAAATTCAACTTACATAGAACAGGATCCAGAGCAGAAAAGAGCAGCAAAAAGGCCAAAAGAATAGGTACATTTGACATTATCAAAATCAAAAACCCTATTGCTTTAAAGGACATTAACAAGAAGAGAAAAGAGACAGATTGGGACATGTATCATATATTGATATATATTTTAGTAAGTAGAATACATGAAGAATAGTAAGTAGCAAGTAGAATATGAAAAGCATTTATAGCTGAACAATGGAAAACAAATAACCCAACTTAAAAATACGCAAAATACTTAACAGGTATTTCCCCAAGGAAGAAAGGCAATGGTCAACAAACACGTGAAAGGACTCTCAACACTGTTAGTCACTAGGGAATAACAATCTAGCCCACAGTAATAAGTCACTTCACAAGCATCCTGGCTGAAAAATAAAAAGGTAGAAAAATAGTGGTAATGACTTAGAAAAGTTGAAATCCTCATATGTTGTTGCTCATTTGCGAAATTAGAAACACTTTGGAAAACTGTAGTAGTTAAATGCAGATTTACCACGTATGGATATCCCACTTGTAAGTACATACCCAAGACAAATGAAAACATATGTCCACATGAAGAAAAAAAAAAACACATACCTGTATATTGTCACAATAAAAAAAAAAACTGAAACATTCTAAACATATATTGACTACTGATAGACAAAATGTGGCACAGTATATAATGAAATAATATTTACAAATCAACACCACCAGTGACAGCATAAGGTCATGATATTTGTTTCAACAGGAAGAACCTTGAAAATACCATGCTAAGTGAAAGAATTCAGTCACAAAAGACCACATATGATTTTAAAACTGCCAAAATAGGTGGGGCCATAAAAGCAGAAAGAAGGTTGGTGTTAATGGGAAATGGGTGTTGATGGCGTGAAATGGGTGTTATTGGTGTGAAAGTTGCCATCTGTTAAATTTCTTTTGAGAACTCAAAAGCATTCTAAAACTCATTGCAGTGATGACTGTAACTATGATTATTCTAAAAAGCATTGATATGTACATATTTAAGGGTTAGGTTAGTGGTGTGTAAGAGATTTCAAAAAAGATATAAATGCATTATAGCTAGTATTAAAGGCTGAAATAAGAGAAAGGAAGCTCTGAAATTTGACTCCGTGTGCTTAAATCCTCACTCTGCCAGTTACAGGCTGTGTACCTTAAATCATTTACTTAAAAATTTTATGCCTCAGTTTACTCATCTGTAAAAATAGAGCAAACAATAGTATACACTTCATATACTGACATGAGGATTGAGTCACATCTAAAATATAAAAATGATCAGAAAGTGCCTGACACTAAACACTAAATCTTAACTACGACATAATTTACTCTTTTGATTACTTGAATCAGTTCTACTTTTCCAAGTGAAAAACTGAAACATCCTATAAGATATGAATTAAACATAGATTAGATTTTTTAATGAAATTCTAAACACTTCTTTTGATTTCATCTTTGCTACAAGAGGACACAAATTTAAAGATATTCTCCTTAATTATCATAATATTGCAACATAATGATTTCTAGGGGCTATTATTAAGTGTTGTTCTCCATATTATTTCTCTTGGTCATTAATCAAAATTCTACATTGGTTCCATGATGACTACGATCGTGTGAAGAAAACAATGACAGTGACAGATTTTGCATTTACCGGGCACGTGTTCCATAAAGGTGAGGCCTGGATGCTGCAGAAATGGCCACAATCACAGTCGGGACTCCATAGCCCACAGGGAACATAAACTTCTTCATGAGCCTATTGACACTGGCGTAGTTGACCACCATCAGGTTGCGTGCAGTGAGAAAGAGGGGCAGCCCCTCCAGCAACATCCAGGTGAAGGAGGCCAGGTAGAGATAGTGTAAGGTCCCTGCAATGATGGCACACAACACCTGGGAATAATGGGGTAATATCAGGAGGGATTTTCGTGGTAGAATATGGCCCCGGGACCTCTCCTATACCCAGACACTGGAGACAACTCTTAGGCACATGAAAGAGTTGTTAAGAGAAGGGGTGTCTTCTAGTTGCATCTGTCTATGTGAAACTGACTGCCCACCCCAACAACCTACCCCAAGGTCCAGGACATTTAAATTAAAATGTATGTTAGAACAGGGCTCCAAGATTTCAGCCTTCCCTGGGAGACAGATAGGAAGCCTCTGATGCACTGTCACTACCTTGATTTCAGTTCTGTCAATGGCGATGAGGAAGAGCAGGTGGGCCAGGAACAGGCAGAGTGAGAGCTGCAGGTGGAGTGAGGTGCTGATGTTCTGGATGGCTTTGCACAGCAGGAAAGTGAGGGCTGCCAGGAAGAGGCAGAGCAGAGAGAGGCCCAGACCCACGTAGGTGATGGCAGTCAAAGCAGGATCCTCTACCTAAGGTCCAACAAGAGGACAGTCATACCTCCCTTCTGTGTGGCAACAACCCACCCACCATTTTTTTGTTTGTTTCAGCCCATCCACTTTTTAATGGCTTGCATTATTGAAAATATTGCTATGGTTTTTTGCATGACAAAGAACATGAGTAATAAGTTTTAAATAATTATAGTGCATATATATATATAAAATAAATCGTTGCCACTATTTTTATTTTCAGGTGCAAAGCCCCATGTTGACCACAATGAGCCACTTCAATTCCATGAAGCCCTGTGGAAGAGTCTGCATCTGGAGACTCCATGTGCAGCACCAAATCCCCAACCCAACTCTACTCATGTCAACTCAGTAACTCTTGTTCCCTGTTCCTGTAAGGCTCTAATCCTTACAGATCCCTGATTAGAGAAAGAAAACTACTATGCTTTGGTAGTGGTGGTAACTTAAAATCCAAATATTCCTTGTAGTAGATAATCTTTTTTAAATTATTTTTATCTAAGTATAATCCTTTCACATCCTTGCAGTGTAGTTTCCCCCCTCCCAGGTGTAGTCACTGTAGTACCCCCACAATCCAAGCACCCACAGTTCTCCACTACAGTGCATTATGCTCCCACTCTGACTTCCCCCTGTTGTAGATAGCCTTAAATCCACAAGAATAATTTAAAATAGCAATTCCTTTTCAATGTAATTGAAAGAGGTGAGAAGGAGACTGGGAAGTAGAGAGAGGTGGTGTGAATATAAAGGCAATGAATGTAATAGATTCAAAACTGTTGTGTCTGGATAAAAAGCACTTGGGCATTATCTGCAGTGCTTTAAATGTGTAACATTTCTGCATTTGAAACTATTTCTAATAAAATGCTAAAAAATAATAAATCCCAATGCACTTCTATGCACACTAAATTTTGAGACTATTTGTCATAATTACAAAAAACATATTTCTCTGCTCTATGAAGAACTCACATAAATCCGTAAGAAATGCAACAAGTCAATGGTAAATGACCAAGACCCAAAAAAGAATTTGAGGAATCAGACTACTTTTGTCTTAGAAGTGGAGTCTTTATTAGACCAAGCTACTAGACAGGTGGAGTCTTTACCAGGCCAAGATATTTTGTCTTACAAATGCAGTCTTTACTAAACCAAAACTTTACTAGAACAAATTGTTACTAGATTTAGAAACAATTCATAGTCACCCACCCCAAATCTCTTAAAGGAATTTAGAAAAGAAAATAATCAGCCTTTGAAAAAGTCTATTTCTGTGACACAAACTCCCTGCCTCCATCTTTTTAGAACCAAATAGTCATTCTTAAAATTAACTTCAAGAGTAGTTTCTTTCCTCAATAAATAAATTAGGAGAAAAGACATTTAAAAAGTAAATCAATAAAATTATCAGTGACAATTTAAAGTGTATCTTTAGTGTTTTAATAACGGTGCAGCACCTCGCTGTACTAGCTTGCGTTCATGGATGGTAACAGGACATTTCCAGATAAATCAATAAAGAAAACAGTCTAACCACAGCAAATTTAAAACAAGACACAATCACAAAGAGATGAAGGGAGCTTTAGAATAAATTAGAGAAAGAAGAGGTACATTCTGAGAAGTCCCTGACCAAGTCTTTGCCCTCCCTGGAAGTCTAACTTTGTTACTGTAGGGTGGGCAGCAACAGGGCCCCCAACAGCTCAAAACCACACTTGCACCCCCTCAAGGCTGGTAAGATCTAGGCTAAACTGACGAACTCACACCCTCACACCCGCATCGCATTCCATTTGAGTTGATAAGATCTGTATGGCACATAGCAAGTAAACAGCTTTAGTGGAAATTTTTTAAGACTTGCCCCTCCATGTTCTATAGACCCCTTCCCTATAAAAAAGGAACATTATGCTGGGTGATGAGCTCTGTTACTCTTGAGTTCCTGGCCAGCAGCTGCTAACTAAACAGCTTCTGCTTTCATTCCTCTGAGCAAGAGTTGTGTTTTTCTGCCTTACTTCTCCTTTTCCAAAAATCTTAGTTACTGCTTCTTTTCTCCTTAGTAAACTTTTCCTCATCTCTATTGCTCTAAATTTGCTTCTTTTTGTTTGCTTGCCCCAGTGAAGTTTCAGCTGCGGCTTCTTCAGACCCCAACAGTGGCATCTTAGTGACTGGACCCTGTGCAGCCTGGCATCTGAGCCTATGGAGGAGGTAAACCTGGAAACCTGAACTGATGGTGACGTTTTGTGGCTAACATCTAAAGAAAGAGGACCCAAATGTTGTTGGTTGTGTCAAACCCAAGTCAGGAAGCCTGAGGTTTTCTGATTAGATAAACTTGACTTTCAGGCAAAGGAAAGACACGGTAATATCTAACAATAATTGGTTGCTCTCATTTAAAACCCTGAAGTGGGTAAAATTTAAAAATGGGGGAAAGTAAAGAAAGGCTAATTTCATACAAAATAATCTTGCCAGTTTAATTCCAGAGAAGTTGGATTGGGGGTTCCTCCCCATGAAAAACTAAAATCGCAATATGAAAATTGAATACGTAAAACTCCCTTTTATATCTATTTCTGTAAACACTGCTTAAGTAGTTCCCTAAACTTCTTTTGGAAAATTAAGTTTTTTGCTTAGTTTATCATGGAATTTATTGAATATATGGATCATTCTTAAGGAAACTGATACACTTAAAGTTTTGCTAATTTTATAATAGAATTTATTGAATATATGGATCATTCTTACTGAAACTGCCAAACTTCCAAGTTTACTTCTTGTAGGATTATTATTTAATACAGTTAAAACTTTTTTTTTAATTTATTTATCTATATTTCACATCATTTCAATCCCTGGGGGTCACCCACCACCTCCCCCTCCCACCCGCTCCAGCTGGTCCCCATTCTCCTCTTGTGCAGTTTCATTTGGTTGACCATATATTAGTGAAACCATTTGGTTTCTAATACAGTTAAAACTTAATCCCTGGACTTTGTTCAACTGAACAATGCTGGGAGACACAAAATTAGTAAGAATGGAAAGCAGGTAAAGTTGCCAGGGGAACTGCCCATGGGCCCACATGACCAAAACGGGGCCATGGATAATTCCCAGGAATGTGGTAACAGGGCAAACAGAACCTGGCAGAACCCTCCTGTGCACAAGGCCCTCCAAACCTGATGTCCCAGCAGGTGGCAATGGCAGAGACCAACTCCCAAGTCAAGTAAAAAAATTAATTTTACATAATTATTTGGTAGAATTGGAGGAGGATAGAGAAAAAAAATGTCACAGTAGCATATCTTAGTCACTTTGAGGTTTTTAGCTTATTAATTTACCTTCAAACTGAACTGAATCTCTGTAAGAGAGCCAGGAGTCTCAGCACATGGCTTCCTAACCCCTTGAACACAATGGAGCCTTGGGGTAGACTTAAAAGACAGCCAAAGGGGTTCAGATGGATTCTCCCACTTTATAGGACCTCCTGCTGCTGCTCCTACCTCATCTCAGCTGCCCCAGGTGTTGGGGAGGGCTGGGAGGTGTCTTGCTTCTGCTCAGGTCCCATGCGTAACCTTTCAGCTGCCTCCCGCTAGTGGCTCTTTTTCCTGCCTCAGTGCTTTGGCAAGGGGCACATTCTTACTCTTTTGGGAGACTAAAATAGTTGCCATCTTGATTTTGTAGTGAATTCTGCTTGGGTGATGCATCGTAAACTCTCCCCTCCCCCGCTGCCACTGCCAACACCTCCGCCTCCTCCGCCTCCTCTGCCTCCTCCTGGGCATGAAGCTCTGTGCAAACTCTTGCCTGTGATTCTTGTCGGGATGTTGGTGTGGCTTCACTCTTGGGCGATGGTCACACCACTTTGGGCCCAAACTATGAGGGTGAAGAGGTCCACAAAGGATTCGTTGGTTTTGGAGTTTGATTGGGAGTTCATATCTTGAAATCCTTCTCTCCCCTATATCTCTTCTCTCCTCTATTCCCTTTGAACTTCTCACCAATTGATTAAAAATCTTTGGGGAGTAAAATGCTCTTCCATTTAACTATACCTTCTCTGCTAAAATAAATAAGCATACAAATAAATAAATAGAACTTTAGGTACAGTAGAGTTTGATTCTTTGCTTTTATACATATGGATAGGCATGACTCTCAGAATGGGCAAAATCGGTTTTTCCCCAAAGCAGTTTGGGATCACTGGGTACCCCTCAATTTCTCCCAGTGTCATCTGAGTTTTTCTAATAGCTGACTATGACTTTTCAAACTAATCTTTCCAGTTTTTCTCCCAATCTTTTTGACTTGGATTACTCTTGTTCTGAAACCATACTAAATGGAAATGCAAAATCCTGTCACTTTCGGAGAAACTATGCTTAGCTACACTAAATATGACTATCGCTGCTTTCCTAAATACCTAAGAATAATGAATTACAAACATGAATACCACTGCTGCCCTCATGAATTTGCAGATACCTCAATGCCCAAACATTCAGAAATCTTCTCCTAAAAGATTTCCCTCAGGACTCCAAACTGAGCCTGTGGTTTGCTTCCATTCTTAATCTTTTTGTTGTTGTTTCTATAGAAATGACTCATATTGCTTGTGATAAGAGGCCTCTTGGATGTGCTTGATTCTTCCATCTTGCTTATAGTCTTGGGAACAAGAAAACTAACAACAGTGCATATAAAGTGTAGCTTAATAAATTAATTCAAATCACTACTTACACTTTGTCCCTAGTAACATCTTTATTCCAGTCAATTTTCTTCACAGTTCAGTGATAACAAAGTGGAATGACAGCCAGACCACAGCAGACTAGGTAGACCCAGCAGCCAGTTGGTGGCTCGTGTGCTTAGAAAAGAATCTTAAACTCACTCTGACTTCATCTTAATTTTAATACTAAGATCTCTGCCTCTGGGTGGGACCCCTCCATTTTCTGAATATGTAGTGTATGAAGAAGCTGTTCCCCCACAGCAGCTGCACAGTTGCTCCCAAAGCCCCTCTCCTTTTTCCCCATATATACAACGTCAAGCCTTATATTAGGCTCTTTGTGGCTCATACAAGAGAGAGGCTGTTGTTTCCAAGGAAGACCCCTATCCTGTCTCCTTGGAGCTTTCTCTCATTCTATCATTCAGTAAATCTCAAAATCAAGTGCCCTGGTTAGGGTTCTCACTTCATTCTTGCCTGTTGCAAGACATTTACTTGTACAAGTAATATTTGCTTCCAAAAATTAGACACAAGTGTTTAACTGGAATAATCAACTTTCAGGACTGAGAGAGTGGTTTTATGAAATAATTTAAAAACTCAATTTCAACTTGTGGAACTTCTTGAGGCGTTCAAAGGTGGGACTATGGGGGGGGTGTTCTGGGGAACACTGACATTCTAACAGTGTAATCTCCATAGGACAGGTTTCAGGCACCCTTGCCCCAACTAATGAAGGGTAGAGTTGAGCAGCAAGGGGAAACCAGAAGAGACCTGGAGGAAGCATGTGTTTTCAGAAAGACATATGAAGAAGGGCATACTTGTTTCTCAACTCAAACTTTCACCAGGGATTTCAGAGACATGGAAGGAAAGACAAGGAGTCAAGACATGCAGAGATACTTGGAAGACATGGGGGTGAAAGACACTACATGGGAAGATTGATCGTAGCAGTTGTTATATTGTACTTGTTTTTGCCTTTTTGTCCCAGACTTTCCTCACCCCTTCTGCCCCTTTCTGGGGTTCCCACTAGAAGGTGCCTTAGATTTGTGACAAGGTTTGGGGCCTTAAAAGTTCTGCTTCAAGCCAACCCTGCTTGACTGGACATTTTCCCACAAGGGAATGGATAACTGGGTATTTTATTGGGAAACAATTATTTTCTCTATGCATACTAATCCTATTAAGGTCCTTTCAGAATAAGAATATAGCTTGTCCTTCTGCAGCAAATGGCAGAATCCATTTAAAGGATGCAAGTTGGGGGACCCCCTGGTGCCCCTCAGTCTGCATATTAACAGCATAATGGTATCCTTTCTAAGGACATGTGGCATGTCTCCAGTTAATTCACTCTATTATAGTGCCATTCCTTAATGTTCTGGGGTTTTCTTTTTAAATCATTTTGTATCTTTCATTATAAAAAGAGAGAGAGGGAGTTCATCCTAGGTGGGCTTAACTACAATCAAATGAATCCATAAAAGATGTTTTTTCACAGGGGGAAAAAAAAAAACACTTGAATTTTGGAGAACTTTGATATGAAGGAGAACCTCTCTGACCTCCAGACAGGATCACTGAAACAAAGTAAGAGGGCAAAGAGGCCACATGCAGAGGAATTGTAACCCCAGGAACTGAGTGTGGCTCACTTCTCACAGCTAGTAAGAAAATGGGACCCCAGGTTGAAGACTAAGGAGCCAAATTCTACAAGCAACCAGGAAGTTCTGAGGAGGACCCAAAAGCTGCATATGAGATTGCATCCCTGACTGAGAAAGTGATTTCAGCTTTGTAAGACGAGGATACAACCTATGCCAAATTGCTAATCAGCAGAAATGGGGAGATAATAAGTGTGTAAACTGTTTAAAGCTTACCCGTATATTAATTTGCCACTAGACATTAAATCTAGTCCCTCTCAGGGCTCTCACCTGAACACTGTGGTAGGCCATGAGGACAGCAAAGCTGCTGAGGTGGGTACACTGGCAGGTGGTACTGACATCTCCAGTGCTCAACATCCTGCATCCTTTGGTGGTCCACTGACCACATCCATTCTGACCATGTTCCCAGTAGACACAAAACACATTCTGCCCTGACTGAGGCATCACTGACTGTAGGAACAGAATATATAAATGACCTAGTTTTCTGGTGCTCAGAAACACCAACTCAAAGCTGGCTTGCCAAGGGATTTCCTGGGAAGATGATGCATACATGGAAAGGTGTCTCCCAAAAGCTAAGGTTGAACTGGGCAGCAAAGCTGTGGCCAGAAAAGGGCTCCTCCACAGCCATATTCCCACCCCATTAGGACTCACATGCTTGAAGACAAAGATGACGGGGGAATCAAGGTTCTGGGTGGCATTGCTACTTATAAAAGCAGTGGTGACATCTGAGAGGAGGGTGGAGGAGACATTTTGCAGAAAGTGTGTGTGTAACTCATGCAGAATTGTCTGCTTCTCTGTCTCCAGGGCCAGTGGAGCATCTGTCAGCAACTTGCCCATCCCTGGGATTGAAACAAGGCCCGCCACAGAGGGACCTATAGAACACAGCAAAGACTGATGTTTGGGGATCCTCAACAGGACTGCTCACATAGCTTCTTTCCCCACTATATCCCACTACTTCCCTTAAAGCTATTCTGTATTTGTCACATATTTGTCACACAGTGGGTAGTCTGTACACTGCGAAGTTTCAGTGACCTTCTCTCCACATCAGTCATTACCTGATTTTGACACCACATCCCAGTTCAGCAGCATCTGTGCCTGCTTCTGACTCAAGGTGACATTCCTGTGTATTTGCTCCTGTACCTCCATGGACAGTTCTATGAATGTGGAAATTGCACAAGGGGTTAGATTAGTAATTGTGCCTGTGGTGACCATATATGTGTGTGTAACATAATATATAACACCATTGTATTGTTTTATGTGTTTAGCATATACTATATGTGCCAAGTAGTATATGTGTCAAGTAATACCATTATTACATGACACTATATATAATATTTGGTGCATATAATGTCATATAATATGGTCCATATAAAATGGTATAAAAATATTATGACACTTGAATTTATAAAGGATTATAAGAGAGACTGAGCAATTTTCAGCACGCTAGGTAACCTAGATGAATAAATTACTATAGATGCAGAACCTAAAAAAATGTATTTAAAAAGAAATTACTAAGTCTGAGCAGTAAAGACATTGAATCGGTAATAAAAATATTACCAAAAAGAAAAAATGCAGAATAGATACCTTCAATGGTGACTTTTCAAAATCATTTCAGGTAAAATTAACACTAATTCTGTATAAGCTCTTCAAAAAGTAGTAAAGAACATTACCTAAATAATTATTTGAAATAATAATTCTTTGAAACCATCATTATCCTGACTATAAAACCAAATAAAGATATCACAAGAAAAGAGGAAACTAGAATGAGGGATGGTGAAAATAAGCTTGCTTTTACTGCATCCTTCAATGATGTCATATTTTGTAACATCTCTGTATAAATGTGTATTTGTTGATTTGTCCAAATATATTCATATACTCATATCCACATATTATACATTGTAGTAGATATAAAGGAAAATAGAGAATCTTATAAATATAGAGTTCATCTTCAATGAGATGTTAGGAGCAAGAAGGCTTAAGATTTATACAACAAAAAGGTAAAAAGAGGAAATAATCTGTGCCAAAATGGCAGAAAAGAAACTATGCTTACCTCTAACCATTATCACAATGAATCTGCACCTAAATATGGGCTAAACTACCCTCAAACAGATCTGAAACCTGGACTTTTCCAATACAAGATGAAAAGGCAGTATACAATGGGATAAATGAGACAGATGCCCTGGCCAAGGAAGAAACAGCATTATGGGGACAAAAACACAAAGTTGGGATGATATCTCTTAGGTGCAGGAGTCTTCTCTGGAAATCAAGGGAGAGGGCTGAACTAATACCCTGTACCCCAACCCTACGGCCCAGAAGAGCAGAGATGAATGTTTGGAACCACTGCACCAAGGGCAAGAGGTGAATTAAAAAGGAAAGTAGGGGAAAAACTGGAGACCAAGAACCTGCTCTTAATAGGCTAGCAAGCTCTAAGACCTAAAGCAATTATATCAGTCAGAAAAAAACTCCTGTCCCACAGGAGAAGTTCCAGATACCATCCTAACAGCAAGCACACAGGAAGCAAAGAACACTAGTAAATGATCTGGCATCAGAGTCACCAGCACATACCATCAGGCAACCTCTCAAAACTTAGCTGTCAACAAAACAAGTGCCAAAAAATCTTACCACCCTTTATAGTACTGGAGCACAAATCCCTGATGAGAGCTCCAACCACCCACAGGTTATAACCAAGCTAGCTCATGGTCCATAGACTTCAATTAAAGGGATTAATCCTGGTATTTAAGCCATCAACGCCCTCTTCTAGTCTCCACCTTTTTTTTAGCAAACAAGCTAGGTCTCCAGAGCTAGAAAACACCCTTAGTCCTTTCAAAACACAGCCTTCTAGTAAGCAAACCTTAGTGCTGCGGTGCTCCATTATCTACCCAAGGTCTAGCTGCCCACACATATGCTACTGGGCCTCCATGCCTCATGCCCCACCTCAATAAGTACCCCAGTTTGAGGTATCCAACTATATTTTGATCAGAGATAATACTTGTTATCATTTCCCTCTTTTCCCCCAAGTATAAACTCCTTATATTTAAAGTTTTATACAACTATAAGATCAAAATCAAATTATAAATTCACTTTTAACAAAAAATTAATATAACTAAAGTAATTTAATGAAGTTGCTGTGTTAGAATGAAGTCATTTCAGATGTGAAAAGCACCCATATTGAATAACAATGGTTCTTTGAAGTTCAGCACATCTGAGATGATTTCATTTTTCCCAAAACATTTTTTCTACCCAAATTTCTACTAATCCTATTTCGTCACTCCTTCAAGTCTGGAACACTTTACTTCAAGAGTTAGCTTACTTTGTTCCTTCTATCAGGCTACTCTGTTTCTGGTTACTCAGCAGTAGTGTGTCATTCCCATGGTATCTCACCAAAGTCTTGAGAAGAATGTGTGGTCAGTATTTTTAGGGTATGGTGCCCTATAAATGTTTAGCTAATTCCTCATTATAGCAATTGTTTCATTAATGACTTTGTGTCTGGTTGATCTTTCCATTGCTAGCAATTAGTGTTGAAGTCTCCTAACTGTATTATGCTGTGGTAAATAGTTGAGCTTTTTTAGGGTCCCATACCAGGTGTCATCACTGGGGTCTGCCATGGCCTACTGTAGTTGTATTACTTCCAGGTCCTGCCACAAGTTCCCTGGGATATGTGGGGAAGCTGCTTCTGTTTCACTCACAGCCTGCTGCCAATAAGGCTGCTTCTAGACTTGCTGTCATCTGTGTAAGACCTATCTTGTGAGGTTGCTTCAAAGTTCCATTCTTAGGATGCTGGTGCATTCAGGAACCTACTACCAGTAGGTCTGTTTCTAGTTCTCAGTTCTAGGCCATCTGGGGTCTTTGGCGGTCAAGTGCTAATGGGCTTTATTCAAGGTCTTATTCCTGGTCTACCTATTGGGGCTTTTGTCAGTTCTACCCTCAATTAGAGGGGACCCTGGGCTGCTGGGGCTCATTTTGTCAACCCAGGCTACTACTTGCTCTGTTTCATTGCCCACTGGGGTCTTTTTCTCCAATATTACTACTAATGTGTGCTGTAATCATCTTTTTTTCCTTTTTATGTCTATCTCTTGCCTTATTGCCCTGGCTAGAACTTCCAGTACAATATTAAAAAGTAGTGGAGAGAGTGGACATACTTGCCTGGTTCCAGATCTTAATTGTAATGATTTTAGTTTCTCCACATTTAAGATGATGTTTGCTGTAGGTTTGACATAGATGGCTTTTATTATGTTGAGGTATGTTCCTTTGATCCCCAATTTTTCAAGGGCTTTTATCATAAATGGGTGCTGAACTTTGTCAAATGCTTTCTCTGTATCTATTGATATGATCAATATCAATGATATGGTTGTTGTTTTTCTTCTTGTTGATGTGGTGGATTGTGTTAATTGATTTCCAGATGTTGAACCATCCTGTGCCCCTGGGATAAATCCTACTTGGTCATGGTGAATAATGCTTTCTATGCATCATTGGATTCGATTTGCCAGGATTTTGTTTAAAATTTTTGCATCCATGTTCATTAGGGAACAGAATCTATATTTTTCTTTCTTGGTGCTGTCCTTATTTGGTTTTGGTATGAGTGTGATGTTTGCTTCATAGAATGTGTTTGGGAGCTTTCCTTCTTTCTTGATTTTTTGGAAGAGTTTGAGTAGAGTAGGTGTTATTTCCTCTTATATAGAATTCATTTGTAAAGCCATCAGGTCCTGGGTTCTTGGAGAGTTTTTATGACTGCTTCAATTTAGCCGCTTATGATTGGAATATTTAGGTTTTCTATTTCTTCTTTCTTCAATTTTGAGTGGTTGCATTTTTCCAAGAATCTGTCCATCTCATCCAGGTTGTTGTGTTAGTTTCCATATAGATGTTCATAGTAGTCTATGATTATCCTATGGATTTCTTTTGTGTCTGTTGTAACTTCTCCTTTCATTTGATTGTGTTTATTTGAATGTTTTCTCTTCTTTGTGAGTTTTGCAAGGGGTTTATCAATTTTATTTATTTATTCAAAGAACCAGCTCTTAGTTTTGTTGCTCATTTGGATAGGTTTTTGTTTTGTTTTGTTTCCAGGTTATTTACTTTTTCTTTTATTTTTATTATTTCTTGTTTTCTGCTGGGTTTTGACTTTTCTTGTTGCTCTTTTTCTAGTGTTTTGAGTTGGAAGATGAGGATTTTTCTTTTTACAGCTTCTCGGTTTTTGATATAGGCCTGTGTTTATGTAGAGAACCCCAAAAAAAATCTACAGAAAAACTTCTTGAAACAATAAAACAGTTCAGTAAGGTAGCTGGTTACAAAATCAACACATAAAAGTCAGTAGCCTTTCTGTACACAAAAAGCCAAGAAGAAAAAGAAGAAATTAAAAAAGCCATCCCATTTATCATCGCACCAAAAACAATTAAATACCTGGGAATAAACCTAATGAAACATGTATAGGAACTATACAAACAAAACATTAAAACACTGCTAAAATAGATAGAGGAAGACATAATGAAATGGAAAGACATTCCCTGCTCATGGATTGGAAGAATTAACATCATCAAAATGACCATCCTTCCAAAAACAATCTACAGATTCAATGCAATCCCTATAAAAATTCCAGTGACATTCTTTAAGGAGATAGAAAAACATGTGAAATAACAAAAGACCTCATATATCAAAAAGATTCCTAGCCTAAAAAAGAGAGAATGGAGGTCTAACTATCCCAGACTTCAAGTTATACTACAAAGCCATAATAATTAAAACAGCATGATACTGGTACAACAACAGACAATCAGACCAGTGGAACATAATTGAGTGCCCGGAAATAAAACCACACATATATAGTCAACTAATCTTTGACAAAGGAGGGAAAAACTTACCTCGGAACAAAGATAGCCTCTTCAATAAATGGTGCTGGGAAAATTGGACTAAGCCATGCAAAAAAAAAATGGACCAATACAACTCCCTCACACCATGTCAAAAATCAACTCAAAATGGATAAAAGACTTAGAAGTCAGACCTGAAATCATAACATATATAGAGGAAATCTTGGGCAAAACCCTCCATGAATTACAATTCAGAAATCCCTTTCTGGAAACATCGACAGACGGCAAAAAAATGAAGGAAAACATAAACAGATGGGACTACATCAAACTAAAAAACTTTTGTACAGCAAAAGAAACAACAGAAAAAACTAAAAGAAGCCCATCAGAATGGGAAAAAAATTTTGCCCACCACAATAGTGATAGGGTTTAATAATGAAGATCCACAAGGAACTTACACAACTAAACAAAAACAAAACCAGAAACCCAATCAAAAAATGGGGAGAAGAGCTAGAAAGACACTTCTCCAAAGAGGAAATACAAATGGTCAATAAGCACATGAAAAATTGCTCAATGTCACCAGTAATCAGGGAAATGCAAATCAAAACCATAAGGAGATACCACCTTACACCAGTGAAAATGGCCCGCATCAAAAAAACAGGCAACAAGTGCTGGCATGGATGTGGAGAGAAGGGAACACTCTTACACTGCTGGTGGGAATGTAAATTGGTCCAGCCACTATGGAAAGAAGTATGGAGGATCTTCAAACTAATGAGAATAGAACTACCATTTGACCCAGCAGTCGCACTTCTGGGAATCTACCCAAAGGAGACCTCAGTGCAGGTACAAAGGGACACCTGTGCCAGATATATATTGCAGCACTATTTATAATTGCAAGGAGATGGAAACAACCCAAATGTCCCAAAAAAGATGAATGGATGAAAAAGTTGTGGTATATATACACAATGGAATATTGCTCATCAATTAAAAATGACAAATTAGATGATTTTATGATAACATGGATGCACTTAGATGAAATCATATTAGCAGAAACAAGTGTAAAAGAAAAAGACAGACACCAAATGGTTTCACTATTATATAGGACATGGGAAAGATAAACAAAAAGCTATGAAGAAAAGTCAAAACAAGCTAGCAACCCAATTGAAGTACACAACTCGGGGTGGGAGGGGTGGGACAGAGTGGGAATGGTCAGGGAGGGTGGGGGGGTTGAATCCTGGGAATAACAAAGATGTGAAATTTATATATAAATAAATTATTTGATTATAAAAAATGCTAGATACAGCACAAATAAGTAGGAAAAAGTAGATTAAATACTAAGTACTCTTTTCTCTCCCTGTTTCTGTTCTCTGCATTCCTAAAAACCTTAAGAATTAATTGTGTTACACCACTAACAAAATTTTCTGATCCGTTCCAAGGTTAATAACACCAGGGCAAGTATCTGCTAGTCTTTAAGAACCTAAAGAAACACTCTCTGTTGAAGAAGATAAATAATATAATTCATGAATCTGTAATGCCTGGTGCCTCCTTTGACCAAAGAATATAAAGCCCCTCATACATTTCATGTGCCACAACTCCTCATATTCCTCTCCCCCATAAATAAGCACAGAACTCCTGACATTTGGAAAGCAGTCTTCTTTTAGGATATTTTGGTAGCCACCCAATATATTATAAACTATTTTTAAAGACATTCTTGTGGCTCATAGTTTGACTTTCTGTAAAGCAAGCAAAAGACTCATTTTTTCACAATATGTTAATTGTCCTCTACTCACTCCTCAGAGATAGACTCTGTACTTGGTGCAAGCTTCAACCTGTTGTAAATACATATGACAGGGCCTATAATAGGAATCTCATCATGCTGATTTTGTACTCAGATTGAGAACAGATCCAGTAATAAAGAATTTTAGACCCAAGCTCACTCTCTTCCTCCAAACTGTCTTTGAAATGAAACTCCCTTGTAGGTCTCTAAAGGGGCCTACTACACCATACTCAAATCATGAAAAATAAAACAGAATTTCAAAACTAGAACCACAGCATTATCTACCAGGAAATCAAATGCCAAGAAAAGTAAAGCCCAATGGCTGAATGAGCAAGATAAATGTTTAGAATACATTCTTAGTGGCACAGCAATTACAGGTCTAATAGACCATGATTTTTAAATAATTTTATGGAAATATGCTATTTATTTTTTATGGAAATATGCTATTTATTGAATGCACTCTAACATAATAAAACATTAAAGAAATAAGAACTGAGCTGGGCACGGTGGCTCATACCTGTAAGCTTCAGCCTATGAAGTGGCAGGGGTAGGGACTGCGGTTCTAGTCCCGCCTGTAGAGAGACCTAGTTCCAAAAAAATAGCTGGCTGTGGTGGCGCGTGCCTGTAATCCCAGCTACCTGGGAAGCTGAGGCTGGGGATTGCTTGAGTCTGTGGTACCCCAGGCAACGAGAGCCTGCAGTTCCACGGGCAAAAATAGCAAGACCTAGTCTCAAAAAAAAAAAAGAAAAAGAAAAGAAAAAAGAACTGAGATATAGAAGCAGAGGGAATTATTTACCAAAGTGATTAAGGGTATTTAAAAGATTTCAAAGAGGAATGTACGTGAAAACTTAATGAATGAAATTAAAACTTCAATGGAACATATTAAGTAGGCTAAATCTTGCAGAGTGCAGAGTCATAAAACAGAAGATTAAAATCCCAGTAAAGGAGAAATAAGAATTATGAAAAATTAAGAAATTCTACAAAAATTATCATACTGCATTAGTAGAGTAATACTGGGTGTATACCAGAATAGGAGAAAGAAAAAGATATCAAGAACCTATTCAAATAAATAATAGTTGAAAAGTCTAAGGAAACTAGGCATGCAAGTCCAGGAAGCTTATAGAAATCCAAATTTCTAAATGTTAATAAAAAACACATCAAGACACATGCCTGTTAAATTATGCAAAGTCAATGATAAGGGAAAAATACCAAAGGTTATCAGAGGGGGGGGGGATGTAACATACAAAGTCACCCAATTGGGTTATCAGATTTCTCAACTGAAACTCTTTAAACCTAAGTAAGATGAATACATTCAAAATTCTAAAAGATAAAAATCACCAGACAAGTATACCCTACCCTATTATTTAAATATAATGGTAAAATGAAGCTTTTCCTTGATAGCAAAAGTTAATAAAGTTTATCAGCCTATCCTATAAGGAATATTGATAGTAGTGCTACAAAAAGAACAATGAAAGTAGTTTTGATCAAGATCATAATAGTAATATAGAATCAGAAGCATTGTTAAGAATATAATGACACAATAAAACAATAATGAACTGGAAAGAAAACCTCAGTATTTTTATAGTCAAATGATGATGATAAATTGATTATAGCATATAGAAGATAACTGTAGATTGATACAAATCTCATGGCCACCATGAAACAAAAATAAGGTACAGAGACATTAAGAAGTAATGAGGAAACCAAGAGAACCTCCATAGAAAACAAGCTTACTGAAGATACAAACACTTGGAAAAATAAACCAAGACATCCTAGTATTCATTCATGGACTAGAAGACAATATTGCTAAGATATCCCCCAACTAACCTACAGACTCAATATAACACTATCAATATCCCAACATAATTCTTAATATCTTTTCAGAATTGGAAATTTTCATCTTAATATTTATATCACATTCAAGGAGCCCACTCAAAGGTGAAAAACAGAATTGGATAGCTCCGTTTCTGATTTCAAACTTATTACCATTCTACAATAATCAAAACAACATGATAGTAGCATAAGGATAGATATATAGATCAAATTGAAACTCAAAATATATAGTCAATTAATTTTCAACAGGCTATACTAAGAACTTCCAATGGGGGAACGTTTGGTGTCTTTAGTATGTTGTTTTGGGGTTCTGGATATCCACACAGAAGAAAACTGGACCCCTACCTTACACAATACATGAAGCTAATTAACTCTGTTGGATCAAAAACCTTAATTTAAGAATTAAAATTACACCAGTTGTAAAATATATGGAAAAAACTTCATGACCTCAGATTTGGCTGTAGAGTCTTAGATCTGATACCAAATGCACAAGCAACTTTTCATAAACAAGCAAATCAGACTTCATCCAAATTTAAAACATCTGTTCAATGGAATGGGAAAAGATAATGAAAATTATTCATATCTTAAGTGTCTATTATCAGAACATATAAAGGTCACTCACAACTACACCATACAAAGTCAAATAACCCAATAAGAAAATGGACAAAATATTCAAACAGACATTTCTCCAAATAAGATACACAAATGTCCAGTAATCATAAGAAAAGATATTTAACATCATTTGGAAAATGTACATCAAGACCCCAACAAGATATTGCTTCACATATACTAGAAAGGTTATCTTTAAAAAGTAAAATGAAAATAGCAAGTGTTTCTGAGGAAATGGAGATTGGAAATCTTTTATATTGCTGGTGAAAATAAAAAGATAATACAGATGTTTTGGAAAAATATTTTAATGGTTTCTCAGAAAGTTGAACATAGAATTCTCACATCACTCAGCAATTCCACTTCTAAATATGTATGTAAAATAATGAAAAGTTATTCAAACATCAACACTTACAATAATACTATACACAATAGTCAAAAGGTGGCAACAACCCAAATGTTCACCAATAGATGAGAATGTAAATGAAGTACATCCATACACAATGACATATACGCCTCAAGTCATGCTAGTCACACTATTAGGACATATAAGATCTTATCTACATGAAAAGTTTAGAGCAGGTAAGTTCATAGATGTAAAACAAATTAGAGCTGCCAGGGTTTTGGTGGGGGGAAGAAATGAGGAGGGACTGCTTAGTGGATACCAATGCCTACTTCTGAGCTGATGAAATTACTTTAGGAACAGAGGCAATGGCTGGGGAACTCCCTGAATGACTCAATGCCACTGAATTATACTCTTTGTTTAAGATGGTGAAGTTTAGATTACATTAATGTTACCTCAATAAAACAAATCATATTTAATAATAAATTTACATTTTGTAATTTAGCAAAGTATTGTCTTTTGAAACTACTTCTACTTTATCTTACATTTCTCCTTAAAATTATTTCATGTACTGATGATTTATATTACAATGAATATATATATATATGCTTTACAGTACTAGTTATTTCTTTTTCACCTTTTGTTTTCGTTTGTTATGAGATTAAACATTGAGCTAATATGATTACTCAGTCCCATTGAAACTGGAAGAGGAATGAGGCCAGGCATGGGCACAGCAGACCCTGGTGCTTACCTGTGCCTGCAGGGGAAGTAAAGGTCAGTGGTCCACTGGGCAGAGCCTTTCCCAGGTCTCTCAGCACATGCTCCAGGCCAACAAGCACGTTGGTGGCCACACATCGCTGTTCTGAGTGGGGCAGGGACTCCAGATCCCCAGGGTTCTCCAGCAGATCGTCCACTATTTGTGTGATGTTCTAGGGGAATGTAGAAACAGAGCTAGGGGGCCATGGGCCAGAGAAAGAACACTCTAGAGAGTGTCCAGCTCAGGGATGAAGGGGATGGCAGATGGAATTCCCTAGGTCTTTGCCCTTGCAGTCCTGTTTTACAGGAATCAGCTATTATTCTGAATGTCAAGGATCATGTAACCCAGTCTAGGAACAGCAAGCAGAACTGCATCTGAAATACATGTGGTGTCACATACAGAAATTACTGCCTGCCGTGTCCTTCTGAAGCCATGACCCTAATATGGGCAGTGTATTTGTTCCTAAAATTTTGGCATTGCATTACCTGTAAATGAAAAACACAGAGGTAAAAGATGGCCTAAACAGGAAAAGGCTACTGATAAGGGTACTTTTACTTTGTTGCAAATTCCAGATACAGACCCTGGAGGAGAGAATGTATCACCTGGAGAGTGTGTAGAGGGAAATTAGAGCCTTTGACTTTTAGGAGAAAGAAAATAAAGAGGGAAAAAAGGAAAGGAGCAGAGACAAGACAGAAGGACTTTTGGGGAGAGGAGAGATGAGAATACTGGGCAGGTAGCCCAACTGACCAGGTTGAGCAGAAGCCCCCTGGAAGGGTGAGCTGGTGGTGGCAAGGAGCCATGGCAGCCTGCAGAAGAGTATCTGGCGTGGAAAGGGTAGCACCACAGCAAGGTGGTATAGTGAGCTGGTGCCTGGAGATGACCAGGCATTTGGAAAGCTAATTTGCGCATCAGCAATTGTGGAAAAGTTTGAAGAGCCTTGGAGAAGTGGAGCAGTTCAGAACACTGGAGAGAGAAGAAGCGAAGAGAAGATGCTGAAGAAAGACTGAAATTTGCAGAGTGCCTGCCTCAGGTTTGGAGGGGCAAAGGGGCACCATCTTGGACATGTGTTTGGGACTTTGGGACTAAATAGTGACTGGGGTAAGACAACTGCCACTTGTGGCTTTGCGGACTTTTGTTTTCCTTTGTAAATAAACCCTGTTGTTAAACTGCATTTGACTGGCAACTGCTACACATGGGTGGTACAAACTTGAGGGAACCTGGGAGCAGAAGCTACCACATTTTAAATGTGGTTTGTTGGTTTGTGGCTTCTGCTCTTTTTTGACCCGATATCACTTCCACCCAGAGAGAAGTGGGGCCTAAGTTCTCCCATCTCTGTGAGATATTCTACCTTGCCCGCACTTACCTGGATGGTTTCCTGGGCTGATAGGATGTTTCTGCCCAGATCCTGGAGTCTTTTGAAGAAGTTAGAGAGACTCTGAGGTGGGGAAGGTAGGGGAGAAAGCATCAGGTGTGGGTACAGAGCAGTAGGAGACAGGTAGTCAAGCATGCTGTGCAGAGGCATTTCCAGTCCTGAACTGAGCTGGGGCTGCTCACCTGACTCCTGATTCCAGGGGGTGGGATCCAGGTGCTGGCAGAGAAAACTGTGGGAACAGAACAGTGGTTTTTCAGGCATAAGAGTCAAGTTTTGGGGTTGATTTGGGGTCAAATTCAAACAGGTACCTCCACAGATTGTGTTGATCTGGTTATCTTGAAAACCCGGTTTGGGCATCCAACCTGGGAGGCAGCGGCACTTGTATGAACCCAGAGTGTTGATGCAGACGGTGGAGGTGTGACACTGATGCTGCCTGGAGAGACACTCATCCACATCTGAAGACAGGAAGAAAGGTCAGGCCCCTCCCTGTCCATGCCCTGCTCCTTTCTCCCGGGCTGTGTTCCCACCTCTGGCTGAAGGCTATGCTGCCTGGTGATCACACACCCCTACATGGAGGACCTCAGGTTCTTGGGACTGGACTGAGGCCTACACTCTGCACATGAGCCCTGCACGTGAGAACCCACATATGAACTGGCAGTGAGAACACTGAAGAATCTCCAACTCAGTTGAAAATCAGCCACCTGGAGCCCTGGGGGGGGGGGGTCCCTTTCTTGAGATCCCAGGGTCCCCCATATATTTTCACATCTAGTGTCTAATGCCTTTGGCTCTGCTTGGCAGGCCCAGCATGGTTGAACAGGTATCAGATATGGACTGTGGTTCTGGAAAGTGGGGTCCAGGCTCTGCACCTTCACAGATGGTGTTGTTTGGGCCGTTGGGGGACCCCAGGGACAGGTGTCTGGCCTGGGTGGCAGCGGCACTCATAGCCTCCCATGAAGTTGATGCAGTAGGTAGTGTTGTGGCAGGGGTTTGACCCCCCAGAATATTCATTCACATCTGGGGGTGGAGCCAGAGGATCAGGCCTCCCCTCCATTCATTCACTCATCCTTTCTGCCCCTTCAAATTTCTTAGCACCTCCCTCTCAGGCCTTTAGCACCCCACACTCTATCAGTCACTTAGCCTCTCAGGGTACAGTTCTGCCATAGCATTTTCACTGTGAAAATGCCCAGCATATCCCCAAAGGTGGTCAAAGCAGTACAGTGGATTCCATGGGGTCCAGACAATCTGAGCTTCCCTTGTAGCACAGGGTGGATTGTGGGGAGAACCTGTAAAAACTAATGGGGAGATGTGGCCCTGAGAGCTACTCCCTGTAGACACAGTGGATGGGGCTGTGTCATCACTGCCAATCAGCTCCCTCCTTCTCTTATTAGGACAAGACCAGTCAGCCCTGCCCAGTCCAGTCCAGGGCCCAGTCCTGCCAACACCAAGGACATACTGCCCTGAAAGTGCTGTTACCGCCTCTCTGCCAAAGCTACCTATGCAGCCTCCTTTAGTAGGGGCTAGCAGGGACACCGTTCCCACTGTTGAGGCAGAAAACTGAGGCCAATAGGGCAACATTTTTCATGGGAACTGGACTCCTGCTTGAGGCTTTTATACACTTCCTCCTCAGCCCTAGACTGAGATCTCCCAATTCAGACCAGGAGGTGATCCCTCCATCAAATGTGCTTAAATGTGTCAGCTGAAAAAGGGGTAAGGTCCAGAGGTTCTCACAGGGACAGGCACTTCCATAAAGGAATGTCAGGTCCAAAAGACTGCCCCTCCCTGCTCTATGGTGGAACAATCCAGGGAGGCAAGTTCTTGGCCAGCAACCTGCAGGCCCTTGATACTGCAGCAGCCTGAGCATCTTCTCCCTCCTCCTCAAGCTTCAAGATCTCAGCTTCTTCCCCAGCTGTGGGGCAACCACGTGTCTTCTGGAGCCTCAATATGTGCATAGTTTTGGGTTTTTTGGGTTGAGCTCAAAGCCAGCCTGGCACTTGCAGGTGTAGCTGCCCTGAGTGTTGATGCAGATGCTGTGGCTTTTACATATTTAGGGTTCTGCTTACATTCTTCCACATCTGGAAGGGAAAGGAAAAGGTGATAGGTACCTACAGTTGTGGGCAGCTTCCAGTGCTTTCAGGGCTGTGTGAGAGCATCCAGAAGGCTCTCAGTCTTCTCTTCAGTGGGTGGGTATCTTTTCTTACTCAAGGGGAGCCACTCTGTAGATGAGTGTGGTGACCTAGATGTCTGTTGTCCACGTGTGTTTGGAAGTGGCCTGAGTCTTCCCTGACTGCCAGCCCCTCTGCCTACCTGGTTGGTTCCCAGCTGGAAGAGGGACCAGACAACCACTGGACTCCCAACCTGAGGATTTGGGTAGGATCAGGATGGGCTTTCCTGAGAAATGAGTGGAGGATCCTGCTGCAGTCTCAATCAGGCCTGTCTGAAGTCAGTGATGGTCTTTGTCTTAATTTTCCAGGTTGCTCACTGAGTTCTCCTGGGAGCCCAGGTGACTCTGGTGGACAGTGCCCCTCCACTCATACTAACTCTGAGACTCCAGCTCCATGGGGATGGACCAAGATGGACACCCAGGTCAAGACCCTCAAAGGGCTTTCAGGAAGGGATGGGAAGAATGGAGAAAACGCCATTGAGGCCAGGCCACCCACAGTGGGTGCCAGGATGAGCTGGACAATGGAGGCTGACATCCAGCGAGGCAGCCCTGGGTGATGAATGTGCTTATCCTGATCCTCACAAAAACTTTCCTGGGCTGGCAGGAAATGGTGAGACTGTACATCTGAGCAAGGCCTGCCAAGGGTGAGAACTGGACTGGAGAGGAGAGCAGGTGCTGGTGGACAATGGGTGACAAGCATCTTTGTTTTCTCAGCCCCTTCTTTCCCACCAGGGATGCAGAACTGTGGGTCCTGCTGGTTGGTGTTCATTCTCCACCTTTTGTCCCAAGTGAGTCTGGTTGGCCTCCATCATTAAGGTTGAGTCTGTAGCTATGACCCCCGATGATGCCTCCTCTTGCCAGTGGAAAGATGGAGCCTCTTCTCTTCACCCAGCCCTCACAGGGTATGGGAGAAGCATCCTCAGCACCATGCCCACCCACAACACTGCATCCTCCTGGTCATCCAATGCTACGGACCGGCTGAGATGGGCTCCCACAATCCAAGTTGTTCCCTGCATCCTCCTGGTCATCCAAGTTGCTCCCAGACTTATAAATTGAATTAATGGGGGCGAGGGGAATGGTGACGATCAGAGAACAGACTTGCAAGGAGAAAATAGACAGAGAATGAGCTGTCAAGCAGTTGGGTCAGTGTACTGGGAGGTGTTGTCTCCAGATGTGGCCTGCAGTCTAATTCCTCTCCCACATTTCTGGGAAAAGTTCCCAGTCTCATCATGATCCAGAAGACTAAGAGGGCTCCTGAGAGGTTTGGCTGAGCCCATAAAGGCTAGGTGGGCTTGTAACAGGGTGGTTCCCAAGGAAATTGGAGGTTGCAGGTGCCCTGCTCCAACCAAGAGAAGATGGAGCTAAGCGGGGAAGGAGAAACTAGAGAAGATCCCGGGAGAAGGAAGGAGAGCAAGAAGACCTAGAAGAGGCACGTGGAGCAGAAGACATGTAAGGAAACTGTACTTGCTTTTTGGACTTGGACTGATGCCAGGGATTTGGGGGACATAGAAGGAGACACTTGAAACAGACATGGGTGAGAGACCCATGGAAAGTTAACCATGGCAGCCTTCATCCTGACTTTGGTTTCTCTTTTTGTCACAGACATACTGGGCCCCTCCATTCCCTTTTCTAATGGGTCTTCACTAGAAGGTGCTTTAGACTTGTGGCAGGTTTTCAAGACTCAAGAGCCCTGCTTTGGGCCTTGTTTGTCTGGACATTTACCACAAGGGCATGGGTAGCTTTGGGTGTTTGATTTTGATACTATACTCTGTGCATTTATTTTTTGTTTGTTTATAGTACATGAATTATATTAAAGTCTGTTTCCATTGAAGGTCTTACAACCAGAGTATCTTTTGTCTTTATGTTATATAATAGATAGCAAAATCTATATAGAGCAGGCAGGTTTGGAGATCCCAGGGTGCCCCTTACCTGCCCTGTAACAGGATCAGGTCTCATCTCAGCAGTCACTTATAATGGTAAAGAACAGATATTGCACTGGGGAAAACCATCCCATCTAGATGCCATCCCACTATTTTGTATTTATAAAATAAGATGCCAGGTGGGTTGGAGCACACACCAGACTTGTAGAAGTGGCACTGTGTGGGTATTCTGAAACTTGGGGTTCAGAAAGGTGCCAAGGGCCAAGTAGTTACCCACAATAACATCTGGACCATGTGCCTTCTGATGCCTGGAGAACCTGGGGTGAGGATCCTCAAATCTCATGGAGGAGGAGATAGAAGTCTTGGGGTCACTCTTACCTTGACAAGTGTTCTCACTCTCACTCCTGAATATTCTTCCTCCAGAAATAAGCTCATATCCTGGGGTGCACATGCAGTAGTAGCTCTCCTCAATGTTCTGGCAGTCTGCAGATCCTCCACAGGACACTGACAAGGGTGGACCACATTCATTGATGTCTGGAAAACAAGACAAAAGGTCACCACCATTGATTTCATATGGAGAAGACCCCAAATACAGTCTGACCCCTCCCTGGCCACTGGACTATACACAGCTCCCTGGAGTTGCCTGGAGTTGGGCTTGGCTGGAGCAACTGGTCCAGAAGACTGCTGATGGCTTGCCTCATCTCTGCTCTCTGGTTGGCTGGAGAACACCTAGATTCAGACACTCTGCTGTCATGATGGGGGCTGGAAGGAGGCCTGTATCCCCCTCCAGGGCCCATGGACTAGACAGAGGTACTGACTTGGACTCCAGACCCTCCCCTGAATGGCTGTTCATTTATTAGTAATCTAGGGGAAATTTCCATCAAGAGACAGACTGAATGCCACCCCTTAAAGCTGAGTCAGTGAAGGGAGCCACAGCAGGGCTTCCAGTGTCAGAGTAATCACTAATGTTGAGGAGAGACCTGGTGATCAGGGCTTCTACCTCTGTTATTCACAGTAATCCAAACACACCCACACTCCTCATCAGGCACTCCCCAAGTCCCAAAGTCAGGCTTTTCAAGGTGCCCCAGGATGTCTCTGGAGAAGTCTTGATTGTTCAACTCCCGTGGAAATTATGCCTTATCACAGTCTATCACAGATGTGAAATGAGGAAGCAGCATGAAGCTTCTCCAACTGTGTGTCTGGAATATTTTCTAGCATCTTCTCTTTCCCTCTTTTCTAAATTTGAAAACAGACATTGCCACTAACCAATCCCCTTTCAAACAGCTTTGGAACCCAAAGAACAGGGGCTGGATCCATTGATTGAAAATGATATCTCAATAGGAAACACAGATACAAGAATAAATCAATAAAGATATAGAAACTTTGGTCTATACATTTCAGTCAGGGGAGCAAAAGCTTACAATCTTGTGAAAGGACCCATGGGTCATGAAGAGTCAGGCAGGCATCGGTCCCACCAGATCAGCGTTGTCTTCTCTCACCAGCAGATTTGCTGTCTAAATCTGGCAGTGAGTGTCAGCACCAGTACTAGCCAGGACATGGGGGGGGCAGGGGGTTGCAAAACTGAGGGGTTTTTGTTCAGCATGGTTTGGGCAACGGACTTCCCTCCTCTCTTCTCACCTTGTGAAAATGTCTGGACACCTTTCTTTAGAGTTCCAGGATGAGAATTTAGTGGGGTTAAGCTAAAAATGAGGCACAATGGTAGGGGAAGACAGGAAGGTGTTTTTTGGAAGGAGTTGGGGTGCACTTGCCTCAGCTTCAGGACCACCTGGCCATGTTCAACAGCACTACAGCCCAGCGAGCAACACACACATACACACACACACACACATACACACAGAGTAAAAGTCTCTGAAATACACCCAGGAATTGGGTGATCTAGCTACAGTCACATTATCCATTTTTCCTTGAAAAATCTACTTTCTACTTTCCTCCAAATATTAAATACCACATGGGTGGTTAAAAAGGAAAGAGAATATAGAAAATAAATTCAGAAAATCACACAAAAATATTATAAAAGCTGCTGGAAATTTTTTCAAAGACTTTTTTCTTAAGGGAAAAATATTTGACTACTAGCTCTTTCAAATTTTTAATTTGAAATTTAATTTAAAATTTTAATCACCAGTCTTGCAGTTTGTCCCCATAGTACTAACAAATAGTTCTGTGAGTAAAGCAAATCTTATTTTTGCTCTATGAGGCATTTCCAATCATGTAGATCTACAGCAAATATTTTCTTATCTTTCCTGTCATACTAGAAATATTTTCCTTTACCAAGAAATATGTAACTAGACTATTTTGAATTGTGAAGAATATTACTTGGTGTAAAAATAATATAATTGCCTTTCCCTTATTTTCTTAATCATGATGATGTATGTAAAAAAAACTTACCATTCTACTCACTTTCAAATAGCATTATTTCCTCTTGTGATCATGTGTTGTTAAAGAATATAAACTACTTTGTCTTAGACTCAGATATAGTAATTAGGTTCTACCACCTAATTATTGAACAAGTCTATTTGATCCCAACTAGATCACTTTGGAAATGATGTTTTCTCCCTTGCCTAAATGGGGCTGCTCTGAGGACTGAGGTAGGAAACCATGCTTGAGAGTGGGCAGGAGTTCTTTGTGAGCTTTAGTTAGATGGGACTCTAAGTTCCAGGCTAGGTTGTTTCTTTACTCCTGTAGCTTCAATTATTCCTGTCTTTCTTCATGATATCAAAATGACAACAATAGCAATAACAGAGATAATAGCATAGTCCACTATACCAGTCTTCACCTGTGCTTTACACAGGTGAAATTTCCATCTCACTCCATCCATGAGAATACACCGTACACACACACACACACACACACACACACACAAGGTACAGAAAGAGAAATAGCTTTCTAAATGTCAAAGAGCCAGTCAGTTGACAGACTTAGATGGGGAACCCACAAAGCACCACAGAATAAACTCTGATGACCATACCCACTTACCACAAACCTAAAGCCCTCTTCCCTCTAATTCCCTGCCCTGTCTCCTGTCTCATGTCTCCTATCCTTGACAACATGCTTCTATGCTGCTATCAGGGCTGTGGTTTAGGAGACTACAAAATAACCTTCCACAATCCCCATGTACCCCTCCAGCACCCCCAAGTCTCTGTACCATCACAACTCTCTAAGGAGCTAGTAAAGAACTCTCCAGACACAGAACTGAATACCAGCAGACAAATACAGGCAGTGCCATTGACACCTTCAGCATTCTGAGGGCACCACGGAACACAGGCTGTGGCTGCAGAGGTTGTGGGGACAGAGACCACAGTCAGAGGGTGAAGACTGGCCCAGGGCGAGGAGGGGCAGGCTCACATCCAGAGGAAGAGTCCTGGGAAGGAGTGGTTCTGAGCTTCTGGGCCTCTCTCCACTTCAGGCTGAAGGGTGTGCATGGGGGCCTGGGGCCCTTCTCGAGGCTCTTATGTGGATTGCTACTCTCAGCAGAATCACCCCTGATCTTCCGGGATCCAGTTTCTGCCAGAGCTAGTGATACACACAGCACTGAAACAGAGAGAGGGAGGGTCAGGAGATGCTGGGTCATCTGGGGGATCAGGAACTGCTAAGCCTCCAGACTTGTGCCTGTCTTTTGCTAAAGGAGAGAATAAGTGGAGCCAATGATGGCTCTCTGGACTTCAGATGCCCACAACCCAGGGATCTACCACCTGGAAGCGGGTTTCAGGACCTGAGTGGTGGACAGTCCCAAACCAGAAATGGGTTCATACAGTCTGACTCCAACTGACCTGTGGGCTGAGGAAGCAAAGTAGCCAGGCAGACAGATTCTCATCCCAGACCCGCTCAAATTGCCTGATCACTCATTGCCTCAGTTTCCCTTTTTGTAGAGAGGGAATGGTAAAGGGTCTCACTTCCTAGAGTAGTATAAGGCAAACACATGGGTACTGCCTGCATGTCAACTGTTTATTATTATTTCTTTATGTAAAGTAAGAAGACTGGGCTAGGTGTTCTTTCTGGTCCCTGGCACCAAGGTGTTCTGAGCCACACCCTTCCTCAGTTGCACGCACCATATTCATACCTGTCTACACTGGAAAAAGCCTAGGACCTAATGGTGACATTTCACCCCAGGGGCCCCACACACAGGATAACATTGTGGGCTGGAGTTGGGGGTGGATCCAAATGGGCCCCTCCTTTCCTGTTGTTCCTGCAGCTCAGGACACTCCATTCCCAGGGCATATTGGGGGACCCCTTTTAAGTCACCTGGAGTTCTGGAGGTGGGAGCCTCTGTGCTAGTCATCAGAAAGAGTGAGACAGAAAATGGAGAGGGAGAAAAATAGAGAGAGGAAGACTGGGAGGGAGAGAGAGAGAAGAGAAAGAGTGGGAGAGAGGGAGAGGGACACGGGCAGAGAGAGAACAAAGAGATGAGGAAGATAAAGCAAAGAGAAATGGAGAGAGAAACAAGGTGGAAGTTAAGACACTGATAGAGATGAACCAACAGAGATGGTAGAGATTGGACAGAGACATGGAGAGAGAAACAGATATGTAGAAAGGGAAACTAGAAGGGGGGGTTAATGGAAAGAGAAGGAGAAGGGAAGTGACATGACAGGTAGAGGCATGGGGAGGATGTGAGGGAATACCAGGTCCACTTGATATGCTGGGTAAGCGTTTCAAACCCTGCTGGTCCAGGGAGAACTAAAGCAGGAGTATAGTGGGAAGGATGGGAGCCAGAGGGACAGGGGGAATGAGTCACTGCCTGGGCTTAGGAAATGGATGACTCATGGACCCATCAATGCTGAGGGGGCTGCCAGAGGAATTCTAGGGTCCAGCTGGAGGTGCTGTTAGGGGTACAGAGGAAAGTCCCTCAACCACTTAGTTCCAAATGTGAACATGGGCTCCACTCAGTCCAGCAGGGCCAAAACCCCTTCCCAGAAGCTCTCCAGGAGGTAAATAGGCTGAAATGCCCTGCTCCTCCCTCTTGTGAGGGTCCCTCTCTTCCTCCTCTTTGGCCACAGGACTTGTCCATTTCTCTCCTCACTGGGATCCAGTTCCCCTTTGCAGGACAGAACACAAAATGACCTTTTGCAGCAGGAAGGGACCTGACCTGATTTGTGCCCAGCTCCCCAAGTTCCAAATAGCAATTTTTGTGCTCTGAACAGCCCTAGGAGGCAGAGGCTCTGGCTATTTCCACTCCATGGATGGACAAACTGAGGATGGACAGAACATTCAGGAAGAATGTGATGAGCAGAGAGGGGGCTTAAGAAAGTGACTCAAAGGCTCAAGGTCTCTAGTCTGTGGGGAGAAGCTCATTCCCTCAGGTTGAACTGGGCTGGGCTCTCCAGCCCTGGACTCTCATCCAGGTCTTCTCCATCTGGGGACTTGGAAAGGACCCAAACAGGAGCTGGGAGAGAAGTTGTTTGCTGTTCATGTGCTCCCAATCCATCTGGATTGCATTTCCCAGGCAGTTCCAAGCAATAGGATTCTTGCTTGGGACCCAGAGTTGGGGTGGGGCCATCAACTCTGTTTCCTTTTCCATCCCATCCCCAGATCTGTTGCTATACTACCCAGCAGTAAGTACTAGTAACAACAACAAAAATAATCCCATTTGTTGAACTTTTGTGATTCAGGGATAGTTTGTTTCTGAACACTCTCAACACTTCACACAGCTCTGAAAAGTAGAGATGTGTAGTCTGATTCCATGTGAAAAGTGAGACTCAGGGGCCCTGTGACTTGGTCTCAAGCCATGTGGCCCCTGGCAGGTGTGCTGTGTGAACCCCTGCCCCTAGTTCCTGATTCTGGGCTGGGGAGCAGTCAGGGAGCACTACTCAGTGTGCCATCCTGGCCAGACACAATGAACCCCCATCTCTGTGATTTGGGGAAAGTCTGGTTGGCACCCCAAATGCCATTTCTGCATGCTCTTTGTTACCCAGTTGCTCAGGCTACAAGCTGTCCTGTAACCATGAACCGTTAGGGCCACCCTGGGTGTGACAGAAGCACATAATGTAGAAGTCACAGCAAAGTCAAGTTCAAACCTGCAGCCAGAAAAATTCCTTCAACCCCACAGCTGAGTCCCAACTGGGTCTGGGGATCAAGAATGGGGGGGGTCTCTGAGGCTGCCCCTATGCGTCACTGAGACATAAGGGAAATGTTGGGAGTCCCTATAATGGAGAATAGCTTCCAGCTCCTTCAGCACCCCATATGCCCTCTATTAAAAGCAGACACCTTCAGGTTCCTGGCATGCACTTTTGCCCCTTTCCTTCCCCTGTGCCTCAGTTTCCCCTCTCTGACCATGTGACCTCCTCCACCCTGAACCCAGGACCTGCAGCAGATCCTCCCAGAACTCTAAGTTAGAAGGAAGCAGTCCAGCACCAAGGGGAGACCCTCCCAAAGTTCTCACCAAGGATGAGGAAGACACAGCCGCGGTGGGAGCCTTCCATGGTCTGAGCTGCTGGCAAAAGCGGAAGGGCAGGATGTCTTTTTCTCCAGGCTGGGCAGCTGTGCCGTGTTTCCAAGCCACCTGGCCTTTATTTGGTGGGGGCGGGGGGAGTTAGCAAAGAGCTGTGAGTCCAGGGCCCTCCCTGGAACTGGTAGGGAAGCTGGAAGTCAACAGGAAAGTGCAGAAAAAAACAGAGGCACTGTGAGCACACACATGAACACACACACACAAGCATGTGAATACATGCACAATACAACCTGCTTTCAAAGTCTCTGCTCCAAGTTCCTCCATTTGAATTACTGACAAATTCTTTGTGCACAGCTATACTTATCCCAGGGGAAAGTGGGTGTCAAGGCGGAGTGGTCAGGGGAGTCCTGTCCAGAACTCTTGATGGGGTAGGCACTGAGGGAGTTAGTCTGGGAGAGGCCATTTCAGAAAGAGTTCAGAGTTCCACTGTGTTCTCTGCTTTGGCACACGAGAGTCTTCAGGGCCAGCTTCTGAGCTATTAGTCCATTCTCCCTGTTTTCCACATGAGGAAATGGCACAGAGAGCCAAGAGGAGCTGGAGAGGGCAAAGGGACCCTTTGTAGGTGTAGGCAGACTCAGGGGCATCAGGGCTAGTGAGAAACTTATCAGGGACTCGTGGGCACTGCCTCAATCAATAGGTTCACAGAAGGGAAGACCTGGTTCCTTTTCCAGTAAGTCTCATGACTGGCTTGTGTCTGGAGCCAACTAGCAATTTTTCAGACATCTATAATGTGTAAAGCCCTTAATCTGAGTCAGGACTGATTTAGACATTTTGCTTATTTCAGAACACCTAGGAGGCAGGTGCTGCTAACTTTCCCATTTTACAGCAGGGGAAACTGAGGCACAGTAAGCGACCTAAGACCCACAGGCAGGAGCCAAGCTCCCTGGATGTCTTCAAGGAATCTAAGGCCCAGGAGATAGTTTGTGATGCTAGTGCATCTCCACCAGCCCAGGGGCTCTGAATGCTGGCCAACTCAGGAACCCTGTCAGGTTCTTCACTCTCTGGCAACAGCAGGGAGCTGCTTTGAGGATTTCTCTTCCAGGATCACTCCTGTTCAAGTCACATGTTTCAAGACATACTAGAAGAGGATGGTTTTGGAGTCAGACAGCTTAAATTTTGAGCCCTACCTCACAATATCAACCTAGCTCAGAGCCTTGGATTGCTAGAGAAGTTGACAATGAATGAAGAAAGAAAACTAGCAAACCTGCCAGTAGAGTGACTCTTTCCTGGATAAATGCCTCTCCAAATATAATATCTATTGCCACTACAGTTCCTTCAAAAGGAGCTCCTCGCCTTCCCTACAGTGTACTAAAAACATAGTCTTACCCCTTTATCATACAGTCCAGTTCTGAGAAATGATTCACCAACAGCAGTTGACTTCGTGGTATGAAAACCTCTATAAGACAGGTATCTAAATCAAGGCATATCAACCTATTATTAGGGACTGTCATGACACCCATGGGGGCCTTGAAACCTGTGAAAGTCTTTTCACATGTTTATGATCTTACAAGATTTTTCTATTCAGCAAAGGCAGCCATTCCATGATCCACACAAAGTCTATATCCCCAAAGATGATCATTTCTTTAGCACATTTGAGTTTTTGGAGAATTGGCTTATGTTTTCTTCTGAAAATATTTGGCTAGACTGCATTACCCAAATGTTTGATCAAATACTACTATAGATTTGCTGAGAGGTTGATTTTTAGATGATATCAACATTTAAATAAGTGTACTTTGAGCAAAGCATACTACCCTCCATAATATGGTTGGGTCTTATAAACTCCATTGAATACCTTGAGATGAGAGCAGCAACAGTAACAGAAGCATTGCCTCCACCCCCAATACCAGCTATCCACAGCTGGGAACACCTTGGTAGCTTGGACAACACAGGAGATTGAAACTGTGCAGCACCTCTGTGGCTGCTTGCAGCACCTCGAGGGAACCACCACATCAACCATCAGTACACCATCAGGGAGGACCCCATAGCTATCTGAGACCATGATGATAACAACTTAGGACACTTTGGTTGCTGGGGAGATTCAGGGGATTGAGACTGTACCCCCACCACTGCTGCAGTTCACAGGCAAGAAGCCCATGTCTGTGCTTATACTGAGCACAGGAGCAAAAGTTCCCTCCCTATGTACCCACTCCCTGAGGTATCCTGGAAAACTCAGCTGGGAAGGGTAAAAGCTTACCTGCAAAGGACATCCCACCCAGCTGGGGAGAGCCTTTTCCCCAGGGGACATTTGGAAGTGAGTAACCTCAGCTGAGAAGTGTGATAACTCAACGGGGGAGAACCCTTCCACCTAACTGGAAAAAAATTGCCCATTTTTCTGCAACCTTTTTTGGATTGTTTTTGTCTTTTGTCCTGTGTCTTTTTTTTTTCTGTCTTTTTGGTTTCTTTCTACTCTGTTTTGTTTTCTTCTCTCCTGATTTTTATTGGTTTCCTTTTTTTAATTGTTTTTCCTCTCTCATCTTATTTCCTCCCATATCTTTCCTTTCTCCCCTTCATTTCTTTTCCTTCTCTTATGAACACTGCCCATTACTACACTCTCTCCTTCTTCCCTGCTCTTTTATTCCTTTCTCTTTTTTTCTCTCCTTTTTTCTTTTTCTTCTCTTTGTTCTTCCTTCTGTCTCTCTCCTACCTTCAATTTCTAATTTTCCTGGAGCTACAACTTAGAAAGAACTTGGGAAGAGCAACCCATTAAGTCTAATGGCCCCACCCTGAGGGCCACAACCTAGAGAGACCTAACAACTAAACACAGAAATTCACTCCACTCCAGGTAGCCAGTAGGCACCTCATGGCAGACTCTTATCAGAGCATCTACCACACAAGACCCCAAGCTACCCCAGACCAAGGCCCAGGATCCCTCTCCACAAAGTAGGGGTTAGACAGACAGAAGGTCCTGGGCTAAATATAACTAATATATGCATTTGCCATGGCAGAGGAGTACCCAGACAGGAACTTCAGGAAAGCTCCACACTTAAGCCCCTCCTGCCATAGCAGGAGGTTAAGGATTCCCATTAACGTGAGAAACCCACCCATCAACATCAGCCACCCAGTAGTCACAAGCCCACACAGAAACTGTGGGAACATCCATCTCTAATCCTAGTAGCCCAAAACAACTGAATAAGAGTGACTAGAAGCCCTGCTTGCCATGAGCAAGGCACCAGTTTACAGAAGCTAAAGAGGGAGTGGCAGTGACTTGCACTGCTACCTCTGCACACCAACCACAACAGCCCAGCAACTAGGCAGATACATCCACAACAAGGTAAGATCTCCAAGTAATCATGCTGACCAGCATCAGTGGTATAAGAATATCAAGGGCAGAACAAATCTGATAGCAAATTATGAGATGGAAAAAAACACAAGTGATCAAATGAATGTTCCATGGAATAATACACCACAGAAAGAAAGTCAGACCACTGAAATCAACAACATGGACATGGAAGACAATAATTCAGAGTCATCATAAGTTAAACACTGAAAATTTTAAGAAAAATGGTAAAGAAGGAAAAGAATGAGATGCAGAATATAATCAACAGGCTAAAGAATGAAAATGAAACTTCAAAAAAATAGAGGAACTCAAGAAAATCCATGAAGAAATGGAAGAATGTATCAGTATTCTAGAAGACTTAGAAGTAAATGAATCCAAAAAGAAAAAAAGAGAGGTACAAAGGAAAAAGGCTGAAAAAAACACTCCAAGAACTGTCTTACACCATGAGGCAAGGAAACATTAGAATCATGAGAATCACAGAAAGAGAAGAGAAAGATAAAGGAATTGAAGAGAACTTCCCAAATGTGAAGCAAGAAATAAAAATAGAGATACAAGAAGCTAAAAGAACACCAGGTTACCAGAGTGAAAACAAAACTACTGCAAACTATAACAGTAAAGCTCTAAAAAATCCAAGACAAAGAGAACATAATGAAGCTAGAAAGAGGCAAGAAACAGATAACCTATTAGGCTCACATCAGACTTTTCTGAAGAAGTACTTCGGACACAAAAGAATGGAGCAACGCATTTAACAAACTCCAAGAAAGAAAGGTGCCAGCCAAGGATACTTTAAAATCTTACAAAGCTCTTATTCTCCTATGGGGCGAAAAGATAGACCTGCTCAGACAACAAGATTTTCAGAAATTCACTTCTACTAAACCCCCCCTTCAAGAAATATTACATTTGAAATGTAAACCAACAGAAGAAAGAACAAGGAGAATGTAAGAAGGTAATGAATAGAAAAATAAAAAGATAAACAAAATGACAAGTGCAGACTCTCACTTATGAATAATCACCCTAAATGTTAATGGACTAAATGCACCAATAAAAGGACATAGAGGAACAGAACAGACTGACAAAACAGAACCCATCCTTCTACTGTCTACAGGAAACACACCTAACTGCTAAAGATAAGCACAGATTTAAAGTAAGGGATTGGACCTTACTTCCTGCAAGCAAATGGACCCCCAAAAAAGGCAGGTACAGCCATAGTTTTATCTGGCAAAATAGACTTTAAACTAAAAGAGGTAACAACAGATACACATGGTCACTGATCAGGGGATCAATACACCAGGAAGAAATAACACTCATTAATACATATGCACCAAATTAAGGAATACCAAAACACATCAGATAATTGCTAACATCTTTGAAAAAAGACATTACAGAAAATACATATGTGGTAGGAAACTTCAACTCCCCACTCTCACCAAGAGTGGGGATCATACGATCATATTAATAGATGCTGAGAAAGCATTTGACAAAGTTCAAC
Source organism: Uropsilus gracilis (assembly GCA_004024945.1). Taxonomy (NCBI): domain Eukaryota; kingdom Metazoa; phylum Chordata; class Mammalia; order Eulipotyphla; family Talpidae; genus Uropsilus; species Uropsilus gracilis. The sequence continues at coordinate 61,438 of PVHY01002210.1, read as the reverse complement.
ATCTATTTATGATAAAGGTCCTCAAAATTCTGGCAATAGAAGAAATGTACCTTAACATATTAAAAGCAATATATGACAAACCCACAGTCAATATCACCCTAAATGGTGAAAAACTGAAAGTCGTCCCATGGAGATCAGGAACAAGGCAAGGCTATGCACTCTCACCATTTTTTCAATATAATACCAGAAGACCTACCTAGAGCAGTAAGGCAAGAAGAAAAGGACATACAAGGAATCCAAACAGGGAAAGAAGAATTAAAACTAGTACTGTTTGCAGATGATATGATAATATAAAGAGAGGATCCAGGTGAGTGAGTAGCAGACTCAGTGTATGGGGTTTGTGCCCCCCCTCCCCCCAACCTCAGGTTCCAGCCCCCTCACTGGGTCATGGTGGCCAGTTGCAATGCAACATATTAAACACACTGGGATGCCCTGCTTTCATATTGGAGGCCGGGGGACTGCTAGAGACCTCCTCAGGGGTGGCCTAGTGGTGCACAGGGTTCTGGCAGATTCTGACAGCCCCTCCTGTTTTACTCTCATTCCACTTCACTTAGTCCTCAGGAAGAAAAAACAAAGAATACAAACACTGACATGGAATGGGTGAGGGACCAGTTAAAGATCCTGACCACACATCTGAACAGGATGCAAGAAAAGAAACATGGAGAAAGTCACTGCATAATGGACAGAGAAATGACCATGGTGATGACTTATCCAGAATGACACCTACAGCCTCACCAGGAGTGGATGGGACATAATTCCAGTTCTGATAGTTCATGTAAGAGAGCAAGGCACCCCTTCCCATCCCATGGGAGAGGAAGACCACAGGGCCAGGACATCGGCTTCATAGCAAAGTGGCAAATTAAGGGAGAGAAAATGTCCTTAAAGACCATCAACAGATGCCTCTCCACAATGAATAACTTCTTTACAAACCATGGCTGGGGCCGCCTAAACCAGAAGACAGAGCTATAAGCTGAAGAGACAGCAAAACAGCACAGAGAACAGACAATGAGCGACCTCAAATGAGCATGGACTGGCTGCCCAATGCAAAGTTAAGATTGAACACTACCAGTACGTTTATCATGTCCCAGGAATACAATCCCTCATGCAGCAAAAGGACACTGCCACAGGGTGGGGGGAAAGGAGAGACAAATGAACTTAACATAGATCAACAAACATCAAGGGGAGAGGAGGCTGAGTAAATAGAGGGGGTTTCAGAGGGAGAGGAAGGCATTCCAATAATCATTTGCTGATGTTGTAAAAAAATGAAAGAAAGAATAAAAGGGGGGAAAATAAAGACAGAATTCTAAGAATTGTCTATATATGCAGAAAATCTAATGAAAATAATAAACTGTTAGGAGTCCCCTGTGGGAAGGAAGAATTAGATGGAAGAGACTGATAATGATCTGTGGGGCCAGTCCATAAACCAGGGACCACAAAGCATGTTCTGGTCTGGTCTGATTTAATGAAGTTATGAAGACCCTTATATACATTGGCAAAGAAATTATAACAATGAGCTAATAAGGAAGGAGCAACCTGATTCCTAAGAATACTTGACATTTTGTAGGGGTACAGGTGATAACAGGAGAATTTTCCTTTAATGGCCATATGTCCCCTGGGACATTCCAAAGAGGAAGCTCTGTCACAGGTTAAAGATGTGCTGTTGACCACCCTCTAGTGTGCCAGAGTGCCAAGAAAGGTAAGATGTGCCTTTATCTAGGCATATCTCTCAACCTGCATCCACGACCCACAATAAACCAGTTCAGTAAGGCAGCCTGTTACAAAATCAACACACAAAAAGCAGTCACCTTCCTTAGCAAAAAATCAGTCTGCAGAAAAAGAAATTAAGAAAACCACTCTATTTACAATTTTACAGGCAAAAATTAAATACCTTGGAATAAACTTTACAAAAGATGTGAAAGACCTGTAGATAGAGAACTATAAAACAATGTTAAAAGAAATAGAAGAACATTACCACAGGAAAGAAAGACACTAAATAACTTAACAAACGACAAAGAGGGGGGTTCTGAGTGATTGGAGAGGGCGTCAGAGGAAGGGGAAGGTATTCTAATAACTATTTACCAACATTGTGATTTAAAGAATTAAAAAAGAAGAAACAGACCTAATAGATATATACAAGACACTACACCCCCAAGGAAAAGAATACACTCTTTTTTCAAATGCACATGGCTCATTCTCTAAAATTGATCATATATTAGGCCACAAGACAAACCTTAGCAAATACAAAGACTAAACTAATACCAACCTTTTTCTCCGATTACAAAGGCATCAAATTAGAAATCAACAATGAGAAGACAACAAGGAGACTAAACGAGACATGGAGACTGAACAAGAGGCTTCTGGAAGATCACTGGGTAAAAGAGGAAATCAAAGAAGAAATTAAAACACATGGAGGCAAACAACAATGACAACACAGCGTTCCAAAATGTGTGGGATGCAGCAAAAGCAGTATTAAGAGGAAAGTTCATAGCAATGTAGGCCCAAACAAAAAGAATTGAAACAGCCCAAAGAAATACTCTAATCTCCCAAATTGAAGACTTAGAAAAAGAGCAACAAAAAAATTCAAAACCCAGCAGAAGACAAGAAATAACAAAAATAAAAGCAGAGATTAATGAAATAGAAACCAAAAAGCCAATCAAGAAGATAAACAAAACCGAAAGCTGGTTCTTTGAAAAAATAAATAAAATTGACAAACCCCTGGCAAGGCTTACAAAGAAAAGAAGAGAGAAAACTCAAATAAACAGGATCATAAATAAAAAGGGAGATATTATAACAGACCCAGCAGAAATCCAAAAGATAAGTAGAGACTACTATGAACGAATATCTATATGCAAACAAATACAGCAACCTGGAAGAGATGGACAAATTCCTGGAACAATACAGTCATCCAAAATTGAATAAAGAAGAAATAGAAAACTTAAACAGGTCAATCATAAGCAATAAAATTGAGGCAGTCATCAGAACTCTCCCTAGAAACAAGAGCCCAGGTCCAGATGGTTTTACAAATGAGTTCTAACAAACATTCAAAGAGGAACTAACACCGGTACTATTAAAACTCTTTCAAAAAATTGAAAAAGAGGAAAACTACCAAATACCTTCTATGAAGCAAACATTACACTAATTCCAAAACCAAATAAAGATAGTGCAAAGAAAGAGAACTACAGAACAATCTCCCTAATGAACACAGATGCAAAAAATTCTAAACAAAATCCTGGCAAACCGAATCCAACATTGCATAAAAAGGTACATCCACCATGATGGATGGAATTCATCCCAGGGGCACAAGGATGGTTCAATGTTCGAAAAACAATGAACATAATCCATCACATCAACAAAGAGAAAAGCAAAAACCATATGATTATATCAATAGATGTGGAAAAAGCATTAGATAAAGTTCAGCATCCTTTCATGACGAAAGCCCTGAAAAAAATTGGTGTAAAAGGATCATACCTGAACATAATAAAAGCTATATATGGCAGACCCACACGAATATCATCCTCAATGGGGAAAAGCTGAAATCATTCCAATTGACACCACTCTCTCCACTCCTTTTCAACATAGTTAGGGAAGTCGTAGCCAGGGGCAATAAGGAAACAGAAAGACATAAAAGGAATCCGAATAGGGAACAAAGAAATAAAGTTATCACTATACGCGGATGACATGATACTCTATGTAGAGAACCCAGAAAAATCGACAGAAAAGCTGATTGAAATAATAAACCAATTCAGTAAGGTAGCTGGGTACAAAATCAACACACACAAAATCAACAGCATTCATATATGCAAAGAATCAATCAGAAGAAGAAGAAATTTTAAAAAACACCCCATTTACCATTGCACCAAAGAACATCAAATACTTGGGAATTAACCTAACAAAAGACATAAAAGACCAACACAAAGAAAACTATAAAACATTCTTTAAAAAAATAGAAGATGATACTAAAAAATGGAAAGACATTCCCTGTTCATGGATCAGAAAAATCAACATTATCAAAATGGCAATACTACCAAAGGCAATCTACAGATTCAATGCAATTCCAATAAAGATCCCAATGACATATTTTAAAGAGATAGAACAAAAATTACTGAAATTCATAAGGAACAATGAAAGACCCCGAATAGCCAAAACCCTTTTGACAAACAGAAGAGAGAATGGAGGTATTACTATTCCAGACTTCAAACTATACTACAAACCCATAATACTTAAAACAACATGGTATGGTACAAAAACAGACAGACCATTGGATCAGAATCGAATAACCAGAAATAAAACCACACATATATATGGTCAACTAATCTTTGACAAAAGAGCAAAAAACATCCCCTGGAACAAGGATAGCCTCTTCAGTAAACGGTACTGGGAAAACTGGATCAAAACTTGAAAAAAAAAAAATGAACCAGGACAACACCCTCACACCCTGTACAAAAATTAACTCAAAATGGATAAAGGACCTGGAAGTGAGACCTGAAACCAAAAAATACATAGAGGAAAACCTGGGTAAAATCCTTCATGAATTTCACCTCAGAAATCCATTTGGGGAAACAACTATGACCAGCAAAAAATGAAGGAAAACATAAACAGCTGGGACTATATCAAACTAAAAAGGTTCTGTTCAGCAAAAGAGACACACAAAACAAAACAAATAGAAAAACAGATAGATAAACAAAACAAAAAACAGATAGATAAACAAAACAAAAAGAAACCCAACTGACTGGAAGAAAATTTTTGTCCTCCGGATAAGTGACAAGTGTCCTATAACAAAGATCCACAAAGAGCTCCTACAGCTGAACAAAAACAAAGCAAAAAACCCACTCAAGAAATGGGGAGATGAACTAAAAAAACACTTCACCAAAGAGGATATACAGATGGCTAATAGGCATATGAAAGAATGCTCTACATCACTAATAATCAGGGAAATGCAAATTAAAACCACACTGGGATACCATCTTACACCAGTTAAGAATGGCCATATAAGTAAAACAGACAACAACAAATGTTGGTGCGGATGTGGAGAAAAAGGAACTCTCTTACACTGCTGGTGGGAGTGCAAACTGTCCAGCTACTATAGAATACTGTGTGGAGGACCCTCAAACAATTGCAAGTGGACTTACCATTTGACCCTGCAACCCCACCACTAGGAATCTACCCAGAGGACATGAAAGCATTAATTCAAAAGGACACCTGTACGCACATGTTCATTGCAACTCTGCTTACAATTGCCAAGATTTGGAAACAAACAAAATGCCCCAAAACAGATGATTGGCTACAAAAGATGTGGTACATATACACGATGGAATACTATGCATCCATCAGGGAGGACAAACACATGTCATTTGCAGCAACCTGGATAGAACTAGAAAGACTCGTATTAGCAGAAATAAGTCAAAAAGAAAAATCTAAGTACAGGATGATCTCACTTATATGATGGATATAGGGAAAAACAAATGAATAAGAAAGAATGAAAACAACCAATGGTACTGAACCATGGAGCAAGAGAGGAGGAGGGGGATGAAGGCGGGGGAGGTGAAAAGCACAAAAGATCAGGATGGTTAACAAATGTTAGTGAAGTGGGAAAGCCCCAGGGTACACAATAATGGACTAATACAATATATATATATATACATATATATGCAAATTTTTAAAAGGTCTATACAAATTCAAGTGTTAGCTGCCTTTAAAAAGATCTACAGTTATAATATAGGAAATGCCATTTCTTTAATCTTCACTGACTGCTTTTAGTATTGAGTAATAAAAAGAAAATCAACACTTTAAAAAAAAGAAGAAACAAATAGAAAGACACAAAGAAATGAAAGACATTTCCTGCTCATGGACTGGAATAAAAAACATTATCAAAATGTCCATCCTGGCCCACATCCAAAGAACAGACAACAAGAATTGCTGGCGAGGATGTGGAGAGAAAGGAACACTACTACACTGTTGGTGGGAATGTAAACTAGTCCAACCACTACGGAAAGCTGTATGGAGGACCCTCAAGTTAATGAAAATGGAATTACCATTTGACCCAGCAATTGCTCTCTGGGAATCTACGCAAAAGAGACCTATATGTGGGTACAAAGGGACACCTGTGCTCGGATGTTTATTGCAGCACAATTTATAATTGCAAGGACATGGAAGCAACCTAAATGCCCTAAAACAGATGACTGGATAAAAAAAATGTGGTACATATACACAATGGAATATTACTCATCAATTAAAAATGACAAATTTGATGAATTTATAGACACCTGGATGTACCTAGAAGAAATCATTCTAGCAGGAACGAGCCAGATAGAAAGGGACAGAAACCAAATTGTTTCACTAATATATGGTCAACCAAATGAAACTGCACAAGGGGAGAATGGGGACCAGCTGGAGCGGGTGGGAAGGGGAGGTGGTGGGTGACCCCCAGGGACTGAAATGATGTGAAATATATATAAATAAATAAATAAAATGTTTTTAATGCAGATTCACTCTCAGTTTTTAGACTACATTAAAATGAAGATGAAGATTTTTTATTTATAAAAAAAAATGGCCATCCTACCAAAAGCAACTACAGTTTAAATACAATTCCAATAAAACTCTCAAAGACATTCTTTAAAGAATGGAACAAATGCCTGTTGAAATTCATGTGGAATAATAAAAAATCCCAAATAGCCAGAGCTCTCCTGTCCAAAAGGGATTGCACTTCCAGACTTTAAATTGTACTACAAACCCATAATAGTTAAGAAAGCATGTTACTGAAATAAAAACAGACACACAGACCACTGGAACAGAATTGAAGGTCCAGAAATAAAGTCACTCATGTATGATTAACTCATCTATGATGAAGGGGCAAAAAAAAAATATATTGGAACAAGGATAGTCTTTTCAATAAATAGTGCTGGGAAAACTGTATTGCTACATGCAAAAGAATGTAGACTACTCCCTCACACCATGTACAAAAACCAACTCAAAATGGATACAAGACTTGGATATAAGAACTGAAAACATAAAATGTATAGAAGAAAATTTGGTCAAAACACTCCAAGACTTACGCTTCAGACACCTCTTTCAGGACACATCTACAGATGCTTAAAAAAATGAAGACAAACAAAAACAGCTGGGATATATCAAACTAAAAAGCATCTGTACAGCAAAAGAGAAAATAGATAAAACAAAAAGAAACTCAAATGAATGGGAAAATTTTTACCCTCCATACAAGTGATAAGGGTCTAATAACAAAGATCCACAAAGAACTCACACAACTTAACAAAAACAAAACAAAAACCCCAGTCAGAAAATGGGCAATAGAGCTAAAAGGACACTTCTTGAAAGAATACAAATGGCCAATAGGCACATGAAAAAATGCTCAACATCACTAATAATCAGGAAAATGAAAATCAAGATCACAATCAGATAAAAATGTGTAAGAATAGTCCCTATCAAGAAAACAGGCAAAAAGTACTGGCATGGATGAAGACAGAATGTGGATGTGGAGTACTCATACTGCAGGTGGGAAAGTAAACTGGTTCAGTTGCTATGGAAAACTGTTTGGAGGACCCTTAAACTGCTGAAAATGGAACCATAATTCAATAGCAATCTTACTTCTCGGAATTTACCCAAAGGATACAAAACCAGTAATTCAAAAAGACACCTGGATTTGGATGTTTATAGTAGCACTATTTACAATAGCCAGGATATGGAAACAACCCAAATGCTCCAAAACACATGAGTGGGTCAGTAAGTTGTGATATATGTACACAATGGAATATTCATCAATCAAAAAAAGACAAACATGTCATTCATGGCAAAATGGATGGAATTAGAAGGAATCATGCTAATGGAAATATGCCAGAAAGAAGGAGAGAAATATTGGACGGTCTCACTTATATGAGGAATATTGGGAAAACAAACAAGTGAACAAGAAAATTTTAAAACTGTCAGCAGAACTGAAGCATAGAGAAAGAGAGGGGGAGGGAGGTAAAATCAGGGGTGGGATGGGCATAAGAGATTAAGATGAGGGTTCACAGGTGAAAGGTGGTGGAAAAACCTTAGGGTAGACAACAGTGTAAAATAAAATTAATAATAATTTTTTTTGAAATCTTAAGATGAAAACTCTGGTCTCCCTCAATGCAGTAAGACTTCTACTTCCAAATAGGCTTCAAACTTGAAATACAACATCAACTCTTCCCTCAGTTTCTAGCCTGCCACCCTGCCATGAAGATTTGAATTTTCAACCTCCAAAATTACATGAGCCTATTCTTTAAAATGCATATATATTTATGTACATACCAACACAAAACATATATATGTATATACATAAGACAACATACATACATAAATACGTCCTAATGGTTGTTACTCTGGAGAACTGGAAAGAAAAAAAAGTGTTAAATGAGAAATCTCTACTAGGTCCTCATACTTATCCAAGGAATAAGTTTCACCAGCTTTCTCCTTTTAGAATATAATATGATTGTACTAATACCCCTCTGAAAATTGTTCCCTTCTCTCCCTTATAGAGATCATGTGGAAATAAGGCCAAAATCAAGCAAAGAACAACAGCATGCATTTTGAAACTAGGTAGGAATTCTTATGCAGTCTTAGCTGTCTATTGTGTCCCCCCCCACCCACACC
>PVHY01002210.1:31650-52707 GCA_004024945.1 Uropsilus gracilis | reverse complement strand
AATCTAGAGCTTTCTAATCTTCTTCCTCTCTTCATCCAACAATAAACATCTCCAAAATTCAGTTACTGTTTCCTTTTTTCAATATATGCCCAAAAGAGTGTTGTTCCTAGTAAAGACAACATCAAGGTTTATGGCTTATGTTGTATTTCAGGTCTAGGGATGCGCTATGGTGGTCATACAGTTTCTTGATTGGTCAATCTTGGCCAATATCCTAACCAAACTATTAAACTATTGCTGGTAGTTTAACCAATAATAGTGTCATGGGCCTTTTTCTCATTATTGACTTTTTGCTTTTGTTGTTTCCTGGGAATCCCATGTCTCCTAGATTCCCTGTCTTGCAGGACCTGAGTCCCCTATATTTTTGTCAAGGACTTTGATTTGTGTGCTGGAGAGAGCTTTCTCTTGTCTCTTTCTATTCTTTAAGGACATCAATCTCATGCAATTAAGATCCCATACTTCTGAACTGACTTAAGCTTTACTCCTAAAAAGTCCTACTTTCTGTACACTGTCACAAAGAATTAGGACTTCAACATGTCAATATATAGAGATTTGAGCATTTTAGGAGGAGACTTGGGGTGAGGATAGGGAGGATGCAGAGAGTCAAAATCATTACAAGAAATAGTAAGTGTAAGGGGAAATGACCAATGGTTTCTAACAGGGAAATACCCTTGCTCTACTCAGCCAACTCTCAAAAGAAGCTTATAAGAAGGAAATGGTTCCTTTTTCTGTTTGTTCAGGCTTGAGGAAACTACAGCTAAAAGAGAAGACTGATTACATTTGATCAAGACTAGCAAGGTTTCTTCTATGCTCCCAGATCTCAGATCTTGAACACCAAGAGATTGGGGACAAAGAAAGTGAATTCCAAAGATTAACTAGCCATGCATAGACTAACTGCTCTGGTACCTTTGGAAAAAGAACAATGAGGATCTAATGGGGCAGAAACAAGACAAAGTACAAAAGCTGAAAATTGACACTGAGCCTTGGCACAGTGATATCAAACAATCACAGAGAGAATGAGAGGTTTTGAAATAATTAAGGGGAAAATGTATAAACTCTGTGGGGCATAACACCATTTCATGCTTCCTTGATCCTCCCTTGGCCCACGTTTTCTTCCTCTCCTTTTCTCTATTATGACCCTCTTCTCATATCTGTTCTTCTAACAAATTTTTCTTTTTTCTACTTGCTTGCCTGTGTCATCAAAGTTCCTTCTGCAACTTTGCCAAACAATCAGGTATAAACACAGTAACACTAGCAGAGGATTAGAAATAGACAATTGTGAACTCTTAATCATCTATTTTTTACAACTGCACTATTTCTTCTTTCTTTCATAGAAACTCTATAGCTAGCTACCAATTTTCATTAAAAAAATCCTGTGACCTTGAGATTCATTGGCTGTAGATTGCTGGTAATAGCTTATTTCCTTAACTTATATAACTTGTGTAAGTTCATTTTCACTTGTATAACTCTCTCTGTATAATTTCTTTTAGATACACTTTATAGTTTTCTCCTGAAGTTTCACACATTTTTGTAAGAGTATTGCTAGGTATGTAGGTATTTTTGAGCTTTATAAAAATATTAAAACACTTTTCTTGTATTTTAAAAGCAGTTTCTCTTTTGATAGAAGAGACATTGGTTTGAATGTTGATTCCTATAGGTATCCCACTGACTCAAAAATTTTTATTGAATTCTGAAATTTCTTTCATAGATATTTATTGCATCTGCAAATAATGACAATTTTGTGTCATATTTTCAAGGCCATTCATTGCATTGGGTTACAATGAATTTTAATATATTTGAATAAATTGCAATGAATTTGAATTGGGTTGGCATTGAATTTGAATAGTCACAAATCCGTTCAGGTATTGATTTCAATGAATATTGAAAACATGAGAGCAACAAGATTGACTTACAAAAAATCTGGTTTCAAAAGAGGGTTGGTGGGGAAGGCCTAATCATCAGAATCTGCAATTTAACAAAATATACCAAGTATTGTGGGAAAAGCACAAAAACTAGATTGGAAACTGGAGATAGATCCAAGATGGTATCAGAGGAGGCTCCCTGCTTTACTCCACAGAGGACCATGTCATTCACTGAGGAAAAACTGCACCCAGAGAATCTTATAACTTGAGGTAGTACTAGAGCAATCTTTGAGTATCAGGGACCAGGCAGAATACACCAGAAGAGACATGAGGATATTCATGATTTTTTGAAGAAGATGGTAGAGAAAGATGTTCTGAGACTATGGTCAGGGGTAAGAGGCTGCAGCACAAATTGTGGTGCTGTCACATGACCAGTCAGCCAGCAGTCTGAGGAGGCAAGAACTAAATAGCCACCCTTGACTAAAAAAAACACATGTCAAAGAGTTGGGGTGCTCCTCACAGATCAAGTATCCAGTGAAAGAGTAATAACAGTAATTGAGGTTGTTCCCTAGTCCTTGGTAGTAGAGCTAATCTTGTGAGGCATACTAGCAACACCCAGAGAACAATCTTGGATTTGGAATCCCAGACAGGTGGATTATTGGTGATACCACAAATGAGCCTGACCACCCACAGCACTCACATCAGTGGTCTGACCCCTCCAGAGACTGCCCCCAGCCTGACTTAGATAAAAAAAATCTGGTCTCCAGAACTACAGAAGTCTAGAAATGTGGAATCTTTAAAACCACAGCACCATCTGCAGGAAAAGTAGAAATAGCTTGAATTTCTAAGTTACTGCTACACTTACTTTTAAAATAAGGAAATTAAAAGCAGTAAAATGGACACACAACAAAGCACAACACATGGCAACTTAAGACCTTAAGAGAATATGACATCACAAGGAGAGAATAATTCTCCAGAACCCACCACAAAGTTACAATGTTCAATCTTCCTAAATGTTCAAAATTATCATAAGAAAATCAGAGATTGAAGCATACACAGAAAAGTTGGTAAAAAAAATGCAATAAAATTCAGTAACTAATGTCATTTCAAAATTTTAAGGCTAACATTAAATGAAGAACAGAAAGGTTCAATAACCTTTGGTAAAAATACAACCTTTTTGAACCCATCAAAGAACTGAGGTGCAGGAAAACAACTAGCCTAACATCAAGGGGAAGAGATGGACAGAAATACTAGCTTACTTGAAGGGTGGGATGAAGATAGAATCAACAGACAAACAGGTTAAGATTTCTGCTAAAATTTTAAACAAATTATTAAAATTCCTGTGTAGGCTGGTATGAGGGTAGAGTCATGGAGACACAAAGGGGTTTTTAACCCAGTTGGAGGCTCTTCTGAGATGATCTCTAGGCACTCATGAAGACTGAAGTAGACAGAAGGTGGTTCTCCTTCCTCAGTCATATCTACATGATCATTCATTACCTTCCAAGTTACCACAGGTATTTTCACCAGTGGCTAAGCTACCACAAAACCTAACTAGCCTTTTTCTAACCTCTACTTAGCAGTTTCCTTGCATTTCCAGACATAAAGTTTCATCATCCTTTAAAGCTTCCCAGTTCCAAAATTGATGCTATTTTAAAGTCTTCATTATAACAGCATCCTATTTCTGATACTAACTTCTGCGTTAGATCACCTTCTGTGATCATAATTCTGTGTCAGCATTTGAGCTGGGCAGTTCAACTAGTCTCATCTGGGTTGTTCTTATAGCTTGAGTCAGTTGGTGGTGTGTCTATAGTTAGATGATTTATGTTGGCATCACTCACATATGTAGAAGTGGAAGCTAATGATCAGCAGCCTTCTCTATGTGGTCTCCATTGGAAGAGGCTGGCCTAGGTTTCTTCACTTTGCTCTGAAAAGTCTAAATACATAAAAAAGGGAAAACTCTACCTGCCCACCCAGTGATCTGCCGGAGGTCACTGACGCCGGCTCCAGGCCTCTGCGCCACCTGCCCCACCATCCCCAGGAGCCAATCCCTGCAACCAGGTTCCTGAGGGAACCCACCCAACCTTCCTGCCCACCCAGGTGAGCTGCCAGAGGTCACTGGTGCCAGCACCACAAGTGGCGCCAATGCAAATTACTAAACTAAAATACTGATCTACTTTCAACCTGGAAAACATTCCCATCAGCATGCCGACCAACACAAGATCCATGGTTTCTCAATATGTAGAACAGGTAAGAAAGCAAAACACAGTAAGGAGAAAAACTTTAAACATGCAAGCAAGCCCTACAGGAAGTAATCCATCACCAACAAAGAACAGACAATCTCCAGAAAACATCAAAGAAATGACATGTATGTCAGAAAAAGATTCCAGCATCAACATGTTAAATTCACTCCAACAATTAAGAGAAGAATTAGAAAAAAAGGACAACAGTATGATAGAAGCATTTAATGCACTAAGGGAAGAAGTAGAAACATATAAAAAAGAAAGCATCAATATGTATAACCTAATCAACAAACTAAAGAATGAAAATGAATCCCTAAAATTGAAATTGACCTCAGATATTTTCTGAAGAGACACTCCAGGCAAGGAGAGAATGGAGTCACATCTCCAAAAAACGCCAAAAAAAATGTACCAGCCAAGAATACTCTACCCAGCAAAGCTATCCTTCCTCTATGAAGGAAAAATTCTCCGACAAGCAAAGTCTCCAGAAATTTGCCAGCACTAAACCCCCACTCCAAGAAATTTTGCAGGAGGCCTCAAGATCAAAACCATAAGAACAAATACAAAAAAACAAAAACACAAAATGAACCCCAAATAACCACCAGGAAACCATTAGAATCAATTTTATTATTGAAAAAATAAATAAAATTGACAAACCACTGGCAAGGCTTACGAAGAAAAGAAGAGAGAAAACTCAAATAAACAGGATCATAAATGAAAATGGAGATAATACAACAAACATCAATAATCACCCTTAACGTCAATGGTCTAAACTCAGCAATCAAAAGATGAAGAGTTGCAGACTGGATCAGAAAACAGAACCCAACATTCTACTGCCTCCAAGAAACACATCTTGATCACTAAGGATAGCATAGACTGAAGGTGCAGGGCTGGAAACTACACTACAAGCAAATGGCCCCCACAAGAAAGCAGGAGTTGCCATTCTTGTATCAGACAGAGCAGACTTCAAATTAACAAAAGTGACAAAAGATAAAGACAGCCACTACATAATAGTTAAAGGGTCAATCCACCAAAAAGACATAACAATAATCAACATATACGCACCTAAAGAGGGAGCACCAAAATTCATAAAGCAACAACTAGTAGAACGAAAATCAAATATTGATGAGAATACATATGTGCTAGGAGATTTGAACACGCCACTCTCAACAAAAGACAAATCAACAAAACAGCAACTACACAAAGAAACAAAAGCTTTAAAGGAAGAGCTAGACAAATGGACATAATAGGTATATAAAGGACACTACACCCCCAAGGAAAAGAATACACTTTTTTTTCAAAGGCACACAGTTCATTTTCTAAAATTGATCATATATTAGGCCACAAGACAAACCTTAACAAATACAAAGATTAAAATAATATCAACCTTTTTCTCCGATTATAAAGGCATCAAATTAGAAATCAACAATGAGAAGAAAATAAGGAGACTAAACGAGACATGGAGACTGAACAACAGGCTTCTGGAAGATCACTGTGTAAAAGAGGAAATCAAAGAAGAAATTAAAACATACATGGAGGTAAATGACAATGATGACACAATGTTCCAAAATGTGGGGAATGCAGCAAAAGCAGTATTAAGAGGAAAGTTCATAGCAATACAGTTCCAAACAAAAAGAATTGAAACAGTCCAAAGAAATACTCTAATCTCCCAACTTGAAGACTTAGAAAAAGAGCAACAAAAAAAATCCAAAACCCAGCAGAAGACAAGAAATAGCAAAAATAAAAGCAGAGATTAATGAAATAGAAACCAAAAAGCTGATCAAGAAGATAAACAAAACCGAAAGCTGGTTCTTTGAAAAAATAAATAAAATTGGCAAACCCCTGGCAAGGCTTATGAAGAAAAGAAGAGAGAAAACTCAAATAAACAGGATCATAAATGAAAATGGAGATATTACAACAAACCCAACAGAAATCGAAAAGATAAGTAGAGACTACTACGAATGAACATCTATATGCAAACAAATACAGCAACCTGGAAGAGATGGACAAATTCCTGGAACAATACAGTCATCCAAAATTGAACAAAGAAGAAATAGAAAACTTAAACAGGTCAATCATAAGCAATAAAATTGAGGCAGTCATCAGAACTCTCCCTAAAAACAAGAGCCCAGGTCCAGATGGTTTTACAAATGAGTTCTAACAAACATTCAAAGAGGAACTAACACCAGTACTATTAAAACTCTTTCGAAAAATTGAGAAAAAAAGGAAAGCTATCAAATACCTTCTATGAAGCAAACATTACACTAATTCCAAAACCAAATAAAGATAGTGCAAAGAAAGAGAACTACAGAATAATCTCCCTAATGAACACAGATGCAAAAATTCTAAACAAAATCCTGGCAAACTGAATCCAACATTGCATGTAAGGATCATCCATCGTGACCAAGTGGGATTGATCCCAGGGGCACAGGAATGGTTCAGTGTTTGAAAATCAGTCAACATAATCCACCACATCAACAAAGAGAAAAACAAAAACCATATGATCATATCAATAGATGTGGAAAAAGCATTAAAATTCAGCATCCTTTCATGACGAAAGCCCTGAAAAAAATTGGTATAAAAGGATCATACCTGAACATAATAAAAGCTATATTCAACAGACCCACAGCAAATATCATCCTCAATGGGGAAAAACTGAAACCGTTCCAATTAATGTCCGGAAACTGGCAAGGATGCCCACTCTCTCCATTCCTGTTCAACATAGTTCTGGAATTCCTAGCTAGGGCAATAAGACAAAAGAAAGACATAAAAGGAGTTCGAATAGGGAATGAAGAAATAAAGATATCATTATACATGGATGATATGATTCTCTATGTAGAGAACCCAGAAAAATCAACAAAAAAGCTGATTGAAATAATAAGCCAATTCAGTAATGTAACTGGATACAAAATCAACACACAAAAATCAACAGCATTCATATATTCAGAGAATCAATCAGAAGAAGAAGAAATTAGAAAAAAACACCCCATTACCATTGCACCAAAGAAAATCAAATACTTGAGAATCAACCTAACAAAAGATGTGAAAGACCTATACAAAAGAAAACTATAAACCATTCTTAAAAGAAATAGAAGATGATGTTAAAAAATGGAAAGACATTCCCTGTTCATGGATCAGAAAAATCAACACTATCAAAATGGCCATACTACCAAAGGCTATCTACAGATTCAGTGCAATTCCAATAAAGATCCCAATGACATATTTTAAGGAGATAGAACAAAAATTACTGAAATTTATAAGGAACAATGAAAGACCCCGAATAGCAAAAACCCTTTTGACAAACAAAAGAGAAAACAGAGGTATTACTATTCCAGACTTCAAACTGTACGACAAAGCCACTATACTTAAAACAGCATGGTACTGGTACAAAAACAGACAAACAGACCTATGGATTGAATTTAATACCCAGATATATACGGTACCCACACATATACGGTCAATTAATCTTTGACAAAGGGGCAAAAAACATACCCTGGAACAAGGATAGCCTCTTCAGTAAATGGTGCTGGGAAAACTGGATCAAAACTTGTAAAAAAAAATGAACCAGAACAACACCCTCACACCCTGTACAAAAATTAACTCAAAATGGATAAAGGACCTGGAAGTGAGACCTGAAACCATAAAATACATAGAGGAAAACCTGGGTAAAACCCTTCATGAGTTTCATCTCAGAAATCCATTTGAGGAAACAACTATGACCAGCAAAAAATGAAGGAAAACATAAACAGCTGGGACTATATCAAACTAAAAAGGTTCTGTTCAGCAAAAGAGACAATAAACAAAACAAAAAGAAACCCAACTGACTGGGAGAAAATTTTTGCCCTCCAGACAAGTGACAAGGGTCTGATAACAAAGATCCACAAAGAGCTCCTACAGCTGAACAAAAACAAAGCAAAAAACCCACTCAAGAAATGGGGAGATGAACTAAAAAGACACTACACCAAAGAGGAGATACAGATGGCTAATAGGCATATGAAAGAATGCTCCACATCACTAATAATCAGGGAAATGCAAATTAAAACCACACTGGGATACCATCTTACACCAGTTAAGAATGGCCATATAAGTAAAACAGACAACAACAAATGTTGGTGCGGATGTGGAGAAAAAGGAACTCTCTTACACTGCTGGTGGGAGTGCAAACTGTCCAGCTACTATAGAATACTGTGTGGAGGACCCTCAAACAATTGCAAGTGGACTTACCATTTGACCCTGCAACCCCACCACTAGGAATCTACCCAGGGGACATGAAAGCATTAATTCAAAAGGACACCTGTACGTACATGTTCATTGCAACTCTGCTTACAATTGCCAAGATTTGGAAACAAACAAAATGCCCCAAAACAGATGATTGGCTACAAAAGATGTGATACATATACACAATGGAATACTACGCATCCATCAAGGAGGACAAACACATGTCATTTGCAGCAACCTGGATGGAACTAGAAAGACTCGTATTAGCAGAAATAAGTCAAAAAGAAAAAGAGAAGTACAGGATGGTCTCATTTATATGATGGATATGGGAAAAACAAACAAACAAATAAGAAAAAATGAAAACAACCAATGGGACTGAACCATGGAGCAAGAGAGGAGGAGGGGGAAGACGGTGGGGGAGGTGAAGAGCACAAAAGATCAGGATAGTTAATGAATGTTAGGTAAGTGGGAAAGCCCCAGGGTACATAATTATGGACTGATGTAATATAAATATAAATATACATATATATGCAAAAAAAAAACCACATTTACCAGATATTGGAAGAGAACAATGGGCCAAACAACCAACAACTGAACATCAACTTAACCAACCAACAAATCGCAGAAAAATGGGAGATGGAGTGACTGGAGGGGGGATAGGGAGGAGGGATACAGAGGGAGGAGGAGGGATAAATTAGAGCACAAAAGTGACAAATCAATAAAATGAATTTTTCAAATAAAAAAATCTAAAAACTTCACTAAGTCAGTGAATTATATAAATCAGAAATTATGAACAGAGAGAAAAAATGGGAGTAACATAATAGTTTAACTTACTGGGTTATCAGTGGAGTCCTCAGTTAACCGCAAACCAAAATATTCATGCTCAGTTAAATCAAGATGCTTGAAGACTATATCCAACAGAACTTGCCCCTGATCGTGTTTCTAAAAGAAAGATAAAAGGAAATCAATACTGATAAGTTACGTATATCACAATTTAACTTTATGGGCTTTTATTCTCTTTACGAAATTGACAACAATTCATATCAATAACTTCACTGAAAATAAAGACATTACATGTTACATATTACTTACAACTGCAGTCTGATGTTAGGTAAACAGCTTTGAAATATACATAATAAATATGCATATTGAAGTGAAAAAAAAAAGGGAAAACTCCAACATGATTTTCAAGACTCTCATAGATAGGTCAGTTTGATATCACTGCATCAGTTAGCACTGATAGAGTGATAAATCTATCACTGAGTCAGTGATAGAGCTCATCTTGAATAGGGGAGGAAAAAAATCCCAACTTTTGATAAGAGGAACAA
Source organism: Uropsilus gracilis (assembly GCA_004024945.1). Lineage (NCBI taxonomy): Eukaryota > Metazoa > Chordata > Mammalia > Eulipotyphla > Talpidae > Uropsilus > Uropsilus gracilis. The sequence continues at coordinate 43,065 of PVHY01002210.1, read as the reverse complement.
AAAGGCAAAATGGAAAGAGGTGTGAATAAAGTGATGGAAGAAATTATTGTGGCAAACATCACTGGCAACATCATTATTCACCAAAAATGCAGATTCAAGTACAAGAAACTGTTTACATATTCATTAATAGACCTAAAAACTTAAGAGTATCATGCATTGTAAAGAATGTAAAGCAAATGAAACTCATTCATTGATGAATACAAACTGTTTTACCCACTATGGGAAACTGGCAGTATCTAGTAAAATTAGGCACAAAGATATGCCTACCATTGACCTAGTGATTCCATTCTTAGGTTTATAGTATAAATAAAAATGAACACATATGGCCACAACAAACTTGTACTAGAACATTCTGCTTAAGTCAAACCCTCTCAGGTGAGCCAGAAAGGCATGCCATCATGCTCCAAGCCAGCTTGGAAACCCCCATCCTGTGCTGCCATCACAGCCCACCCCCAGACGGACCCAACACCCAAGCACCTGATCTGAACTTGCCCCTGTCCCCACTCTGTGAGCTGGGAATTCACTGGCACCAGTGCCACTATTGTGGTGCCAGCACAACTAAGCAAACTAAAGTTCAGATTTACTCACAATCTCTTATCATACCAATCAACATGCCGACCAATACCAGACCAATACAAATAACATGGTTGCTCAATATATAACACAAACCTGAAAGCAAAGCACATGAAGGAGAAAAACTGTAGACCTGCAAGCAAGCCCTATGGGTAGCAATAAATCACCAAAGAAAAGACAATCTCCAGAAAATACCAAGGAAGATATTGAATAAATGCCATGTATTTCCAACAAACACTTAAAAATCAACATGATAAAAGCACTTCAACAGATAAGGGAAGAAGTAGAAAAATATAAAAAAAGAAAACATCAAGCAGCCTATCGACCCCAATAGAGGCCAGACAGCTCTGCAAGCAAAAGAGGACTGTTCTGTGCCTGTGACCCTAGCAACTAGGTGAGTGGGCATGTTCCAGAGACTACTCCGCTGGGAGGAACAATGCTCTATCCCTCCAGGAATGCATCACCTTCAAACCAGTCCCCAGGCAGGGGGGCGGGGGCTTCACTCAGCAGCCTAGCAACTCTATAGAGGCCAAAAGTGCCAGGCTGCTTAATTGCCCCAGTGCAGTGAAAATAACCCCAAAGACAGACTAAAAACAAAAAGAACAAAAAAAGACACCTATACTCCTCCTCCAAAAAGAACCACAGAAAAAGCGCTATAGTACCTACTAACCAAGAGCCCCTTTTAGGGGAATGCAGAATTGACATGTGGTCTCACCAGCCTAAAAGGCAAAAAATTACAAGAAAAAAAGCAAAGTGTACCATAGTAATCACATACATTTATCACACATCTCAGGGAATAAGAACCACCCACCTAAATCAGCCAAAGGAAACAAACAAAAAAAAATTACCTCAGCTACATAAACACAAAGGCAGAATCAACCACAAACTACTAGAAGACCCCAATCATCATGCCAGCCAATGCTAGAGCCATAGTTGCTCAATATGAGGAGGAAGTATGAAAACAAAGCACAGGAAAGAGGAAAAAGGTAAACACCCCAGCAAACCCCACAGAAACCAATACACCACTGAAGGAAAGACAAACTCTAGAAACTAACAAATATAACTTTGAAGAAATGTGCCACCTCCCAGACAAGGAACTGAACCTACGTATATTACAAGCATACAAAGAGCTACGAAAAAACACAAACAAAAACTAGAAAAACACAAAGAAAAAGAAGTGAGCATGGCAGAGAAACTGAACAAGTTAGAAGAAGAAATGGAAAAAAATAAGAAAGAAAACATCAACAAAGATAGAATTGAATAATAAAATTGAATACCTAGACAAGAATCACAAAGAAACCCAAGATCTAAAAGGAGCAACAGAAGAGCTCAAAAATGCAGAAAAATTTATGAAAGCAGACTGGATGAAATTGAAGTACCCTTGAGGACACCAAAATTGAGAGGAAGAAGAAAGACAGAGAAAGAGAGACACAATGTAAGAAAATAGAAGAAAAATTCAGAGATCTGTCCAATTCATTAAAGAAAGGAAACATAAGAGTTATGGGAGTCCCAGAAGGAAAAGAAAGCCACATGGGTACTGAAAGACAATATAAAGATATAATGGAGAAAAAGTTTCCAATCCTGAAGAAAAAAATGAAATTTGACATCCAGAAAGCCAAAAGAACACCAAGCTAGATCAAGAAAAGAAAAACCACAGCAAGACACATCATTGTAAAACTCCCAAGAGTTCAGAATAGGGAAAAAATAATGAAACTGGATAGAGAAAGAAACAGATAGCATACAAATGAAAGCTTATTAGACTGACCTCAGACTTCTCTGAAGAGACACACCAAGGAAGGAGAGCATGGAGTCATATCTTCAAAAAACTCCAAGACAAAAAATGCCAGCCAAAATTGCTCTACCCTGCAAAGTTTTCTTTCCTCTAGGAAGGAAGACTAAAAATCTTCTTGGGCAAGCAAAGCCTCCAGAAATTCACTACCGCTAAACCACTCCAAGAAATCTTGCAAGAAGCCCTAAGAATAAAACCAAGAGAAGAATAAACAGAAAGATCAAAACAAGGAAGCTAATCAAAACCTCAAAACAACAACCAAAAAACCGACTTCAGAATCTCAATTACCAGTAGTAAAAAAAAAGGAAACCCTAACTTCCAAAATTCAACTCCAGAACAGCAAATATCAATCATCACTCTAAATGTCAATGGTCTAAATTCAGCAATCAAGAGACACAGTAGCAGAGTGGATCAAAAAACAAAACCCAACATTCTGCTGCCTGCAGGAAACACACTTAAACACAAAAGATAAGCACAGACTAAAAGTAAAGGGCTGGGGAAAATTCTGCAAGTGAACAGCCCTGAGAAGAAAGCAGGAGTGTCCATACTAATAGCAGATAAAGTAGACTTTAAACTAAAAAAACGTGATGAAAGAGGGTAACCAAAGAAAGGCTTTTAAACTTTGACTTTAACACATACAGGCCTGCTTCTCTCTCCGGAGCAGGCTACTAGCAGTTCCTTTGCAATTACCTTTAACTTTAACTGGATACACGGATCTGCCTGCTTCTCTCTATAAGCAGGCTACACACTCTTTATTAGCATTTACACTGATCACCTTTACCATTGATATGCAAAAGCCAGCCAGTTGCTCTCTGCTTTCAGCTCCAAAAACTGCAGAAGAAAAACTTAGAAAACACAGTTTAAACTCTTGTAGGATCTTTCCACCATCCACCATTTCCACCTTCAACCAAAATACCAAACCAATGCAAGACTATCAGTGCAGACTAATTTATTTCTAACAAAATGATTTTCTAATTATCCTAATAACTACACAAGAAACATTTAAGGAAAACTCCAATTACGTTAACATTGTCCAAAACCTTTCTCCAACATTGTCCAAAGTCCTTTCCCCAGATTGCCCAAAAATCCTCAGTCTCTCAGTCCTGATCATCTCATCAATGTCCAGTCAGAGTTCATCTCCAGATGCTTGAAGACATCTTTCTTTGGGGTGCTCCTTTGGCATGCTCCTCCTTGTCTTCCATGCTGCCTTCTCCTTGTTGTCTTCAGGTAGCAGAAACTTCATGGTACCAGACCCAGCCAAGTTCACTTTCTTTTCAGGCCTAACTTTTGCATGGCCTCTTCCAGACACCAGTCAAACTCAGCAAAACAAACTCCAACACGGAGTTCAAATCTGCAAACTTCTTAACTGCATTTAGCACACATGTTGCCAGCCTGGGTCAGCCAAAGGCTACAGGCCCCCAGGCCCTGGCCAAGTCCACGTGGCTCACATCTTTACAAGATGGCCGATTCCCATCTCTCTTCCACTGAACCTCTCTCTCCATCCAATCTCCATATTGCCATCCCAATCCTTCTGTTTGTTGGTATACCCTTTATAAACGTGATTTCCCACCTTCCAGGAAACCTGTGTCACCTTTCTCTTCCTGCATCTCTCTGAAGGGAAATTCCAACTAAGGTCATTCTCACATTTTAGCATACCTGTCCTTGAAATCTGCAATCTTAAACAGGAGACAATGGGGGGGGGAATGTAACACACCCTATCAGTGACAAGGCATAAAGAAGGATACTATATACTGGTAAAAGGGTCAATATATATCAAAGACATAACAATTATTAACATATACTCACCAAATGAGGGACCACCAAAATTCATCCAACAACTATTAACAGCACTGAAAACAGACATACTCTCACCAAAGGACAGATCAACAAAACAAAAACTAAACAGACACAAAAGCCTTAAATGAAGATCTAGACCATATGGACCTAATAGATATGTACAGGACACTGTACCCCCAGAGAAAGGAATACACATTATTTTCAAACACACATGGATCATTCTCAAAAATCACATATTAGGATATAATGCAAACATTAACAAATATCACAATAGTATAAACTTTCTTCTTTGATCATAAAGGCATCAATCTAGACCAACAAGTTTTAAAAAAAGCAAGAAGAATGCCCAACACATGGAGACTGAATGACATGTTACTAAATGAAGACTGAGTAACCGAGGAAATTAAAGAAGAAATTAAAACTTTCTTTGAAACAAATGATAAATAAGATACAACATTCCAAAATGTTTGGGACTCAGCAAAAGCATTTAAGAGGAAGGCTCATAGCAATACAGGGTCATATCAAAAAACAAGAAAACAACCAAAGAAATAACCTAATCTCCCAACTCAAAGAACTAGAAAAGGAACAGCAAAAAAGACAAAACCCAGCAGAAGACAAGAAATAATAAAAATGAAAGAAATAGACAATCTAGATAGCAAAACGACTGTTGAGAAAATTTAAAAAAAACAGAAGTTGGTTCTTTGAAAAAATAAATAAAATTGATAAGCCCCTTGCAAACCTCACAAAAAAATAAGAGAGAGCATTCAAATAAGCAGGATTACAAATGAAAGAGAAGTTACAACAGACACATCAGAAATACAAAGGATAATCAGAGATTACTATGAACACCTATATGCAAACAAATACAACAACCTGAACAAGATGAACAGATTCTTGAAAAGATATAACCACCCAAAACTAAAGAGGAAGTAGAGAACTTAAACCAATCACAAGCATATGCATCAATCAAGGAGGACAAGCACATGTCATTTGCAGCAACCTGGATGGAACTAGAAAGACTCATATTAGCAGAAATAAGTCAAAAAGAAAAAGAGAGGTACAGATGGTCTCACTTATATGATGGATATAGGGAAAAACAAACAAATAAGAAAAAATGAAAACAATCAATGGGACTGAACCATGGAGCGAGAGTGGAGGAGGGGGAAGAAGGTGGGGAAGGTGAAGAGCACAAAAGATCAGGATGATTAACAAATGTTAATGAAGTGGGAAAGCCCCAGGGTACACAATAATGGACTAATGTAATATAAATATACATATATGCAAATTTTTAAAAATTTAAATTAAATTTTGAAGAAAGAGGAAAAAAAGGACAGGGTTATTAGGGAATGGAGAAAGAAAAAGAGCCATCTGCATAGTGCCTCCTGCATGCAGGCAGGAGAGCTGCTTCTCCCCAGCATAGAATTTGTACTGATTCCTTTTTTTTCTTAATTAATTATTTTTTTATATATTTGTTTCACATCTTTGTATTCCCTGGGAACCACTCACCACGTCCCTCCCTGACCACTCCCTCCTATATCCACGCTTCTTAACCTCCCACATACTCATCCCTTTTATGGAATTTTCATGTACATGTCTATGGCCTAAATTGTCAACTGGAATAAACTTTGTAATAATAAAAATAAATAAATAAATAAAAAGAATGATGTTTGTTGTTTGTCATTAATGGTTTTTATTATATTGAGGTATGTTCCTTTAATTCCAATTTTTTCAAGGACTTTCATTGTGAGTTGACCTGAACTTTATTGAATGCTTTTCCTGCCTCTCTTTTATGATCATATGGTTTTTGGTTTTCTCCTTGTTGATGTGATGGATAATGTGATTGATTTTTCAGAGCTTGAATCATCCCTGTGCTCCTGGGAGTCCCACCTGTTAATGTTGAATAATCTTTTTAATGCATTGCTGGATTTAATTTGGCAGGATTTTATTTAGAAATTATGCATCTGTTTTCATTAGGGAGATTGCCCTATTATTTTTTTTTCTTTGTCCCCCTGCCTCCCCCCCCTTTTTTTTTTTTTTTTTTGGTTTTAGTATTAGCATTATGTTTGATTCATAGAATGTATTTGGCAATTTTCCTTCATTCTCAATTTTTGGGTAGAGTTTCCATAATACAGCTGTTAGTTCATCTTTGAAAGTTTGATAGAATTCATTTTTGAAACCATCTGTTCTTGGGCTCTTGTTTTTAGGGAGAGTTTTGATGACTGCTTCAATTTCACTGCTTGTGATTGGCCTATCTAAATGCACTATTTCTTCTTTGTTCAACTTTGGGTGACTGTATAATTCTAAGAATTTATCCATTTCATCAAAGTTGTATTTGTTTGCATAAAGATGCTCATAGTTGTCTCTAATTGTCCCTTGAATTTCTGCCTTATCAATTGTAATCTCTCCTCTCATTTGTAATCATGTTTGAGTTTTCTCCCTTGTTTTTGTGAATTTTGCTAGGGGTTTATCAATTTTGCTTATTTTTTCAATGTACCAGTTTTGCTCCTCATTTGAATTATCTTTTTTGTTTCTTGTTCATTTATTTCTGCTTTGATTTTTATTATTTCTTTTCTGCTTGGTTTTGGACTTTTTTGTTGATCTTTTTCTAGTTCCACTTGTTGAGAAATTAGATTACTTCTTTGGGTTATTTTTTGCTTTTTCATATGTACCTTTATTGCTATAAACTGGTCTCTAAGCACTGCTTTTGCTGAATCTCATACATGTTGGAATGTTGTCTCATCTTTATCAATTGTATTCATGTAAGTTTTAATTTCTTCTTTGATTTCCTCATTTACCCACACATCTTCTAGTAGTATGTTGTTCATTCTCCATGTAGTGTACACTCTACTTATTTTCTTTTCATTGTTGATTTCTAGTTTGATACCATTATAGTCAGAGAAAAAAGTTGGTTTTATTTTTATCGTTATGTATTTATTCATATTTACCTTATGACCTATATATGGTCAATTTTAGAGAATGACCCATGTGCATTTGAGAAGAAAGCATATTCTTTTCCTTGGAGTTGCAGTGTCCTATAGATATCTATTAGGTCCATTTGGTCTAGATCTTCCTTTAAATCATTTATGTCCTTGTGTATTTTCTGTCTTGTTGAGCTATCCTTTGGTGAGAGTGGAGTGTTCAAGTCTCATACCACATGTGTATTTCTTTGCTTTCAGTTTGGCCAGTAGTTGTCTTATGAATTTTGGTGCTGCCTTGTTCGGTGAATATATGTCAATAATTATGTCTTTCTGGTAAATTAACCCGTAATCATTAAGTTAGTGAACTTCCTTGTCTGTTGTCACTTTTTAAATTTGAATTCTACTTTATCTGTTATAAGAATGACTACTCCTACCTTTTTGAGTGAGGCATTTGCTTGTGAGATTGTGTCACCAGCCCTCTACTTTCAACTTCCACTCATCTTAAGAGATATTCTAGAGGCAGCAGAATATTGGGTTGTGTTTTTTGATCCAGTCTGCTACTCTGAGTCTTTTGACTAATGAGTGTAGACCATTAGCATTTAAAGTGATTATTGATGGTTGAGACTCTAAAGTTGTTTTTTTGGTGGTCATTTTGAAGTTCTGATTTGTTTCCTTCTTTTGTTCTTCCTATTTATGGTTTTGATCTTAAAGCTTTTTGTAAGACTTCTTAGAGTAGGGATTTCATGGTTATGAATTTCTGAAGACTTTGTCTAAGAAGGCTCTTGTTTTACCTTCATAAAAGAAAATCTTTACAGGGTATTTTTGATTGACATTTTTTGTCATGGAGGTTTTTTAATATTTGGCACCTGTTCCTCCTTTCCTGAAGGGAATCATCAGAGAAATCTGACATCAGTTTAGCCTAATAGGTTTCCCTCTATATGTTATCTGCTCCCATTCTCTAGTCAGTTTCATTATTCTTTCTTTATCTTGGACACTTGGAAGTTTCATAATTATGCATATTGTTGTGGTTTTTCTTTCATTAAGGTAGTTTGGTGTCCTTGTTTCTTGCATGTCTATATTGATTTCCTTCCTCAAGTTTGAAAAGTTTCCTCTATTACCTCCTTAATTAGCCTTTCAGTTTCCATGTCTCTCTCTTCTCCCTCAAGGATTTCAATTACTCTGTTTCCTTTCTTTAAGAAATCTGATATATCTTTCAGTTTTTCTTCTGTCTTCTGTTGTATTTCTCTTTTATTTCTCTATTTCCATATCTTTTAGAATACTAATTGGTTCTTCTATTTCATCTAATCTATTTTCATGGTTTTCCCAGCATTTTTGAGCTCCTCTGTTGCTCCTCTTGTATCCTGGATCTCTTTCACTTTCTTTTTTAGGTACTCAATCTCATTCCTCCACTCATCAATTATGTTACTCTCATTCATGCTTTCTTTTTTGCATTTTTCTGCTTCTTCTCTTAACTCTTTGAATACATCTGTCGTGATGGATTTTATTTCTTCTCTTAATTCTTTGAATGTTTTTGTAATGCTGAGTTTAAGTTCTTTGACAGATATGGCATTTCTTCTATGTCATCCTTGTTAGGTTCTGGAGGTTGTCCTTCCTTTGATGAGATATTGTTTCCAGAAAGGCTTGTGATTATTTGTGTTTTTCCTCCATCTGGTGGTTTACTTTCAGTCTTGTTCTACATATTGAGAAACTATAACATGATAATTAGATTATCAAGTTGTGATTATTTTTACTGACACTATGCTACTGTGGTGATTAGCTTCCTTTCTTCTGGTTAGCTGTTGTGACAAACCTGTTCCTTTGCAGTACAGAGGAAGAAATACATGGTGTGTGGAGGTGGGAGACAGTGAGTATAGCCAATATAATGAGGAGGTTCCCCATGAAGGTGACTGTGTACATGGACAGAAATAGTCCAAAGAGGAGAGACTGCAGCAACACTTCTGAGAGTCCCAGGAGGATGAATTCTGAAACACATGTTTAGTTCTCTGGTTCCATGTAGCTGATAAAACTGATGCAAAAGACAAAAACAGTGCAAAATCAGATATAGTCAGCACTCAACAAATAGCAGATGTCTTGTCTGATTTTGCATTTATTTAGCTATATCTTTATTTACTTATATAAAATATATAAGTATATCTTATTTAGTATAAATCTGTTACTCTTTAACTGAAAAATCAGAGTTCCAAACATCCCACCTCCTCCTTGATGGTGTTACTGATAGCTGTCATTGACTTTTGCCTAAAATACTTTCCAAGAAAATATTTTCTTCCATAAACTCCTAAATTTTCTCTTACTTATTCATCAAATAATTTTGACCAAATATTTTGTGCCAAGTTACGTTGAAGTATTGGTGAGGGTATGTAGAAAAGGTACCCCTTGGAAAGAAGTACGTAGTGGTCTCAAAAATTCAACATGATCCACCATGTTGGCTCATTCAGCAATTCTACTCCTAGGTACCTAGTTATCTACTCCTAGGTACCTATGAATATGATTATTGGAATAATGAAATGTTCCAATTTTTCAGAATGTCTTCTTTCACTTAGTAATAAACACTAAAGATCCAATCACGCCTTTTGTTGCCAAGAGTTCACTCATTTATTTTTATTGCTGAATCATTTTCTATTGTGCTGTTACAACATGGCATGTTCATTCACTTAAAATAGGACATCTTGAACATACATATACTCAAGTTTTTGTACAGATATAAAATTTCAAAGAACCTGGAAAAATATGGAGTTCAGTTGAGCAAACATATAATTAGACTCTGTTTCCCTTTGTAATAATTTATCAAACTGTCTTCCAATGAGTGAATCATTTTTGGATCCCAATTACATTGAATGAGTGTTTTATTTTCAGTAGCTTTATTCTCATATATCTTTAAATAGATATGTGGTATTATTACTGCATGTTTGCATTAGGGTATCATGGTGGTTTGATGAATAATTCCATAATAAAAAGTAGATACTTGAAGAACTTAATGGGTCCATTTAGACAACTGGAAAAACACATGGAACAAAATATTTTTCAAACCTTATACTTCAGCTATTCAACTCTCCCTGCCTTTTCCCCAAATCTTTGGCAACCAGTGGTATTTTCATTTGGTTTGTATTATTTTTGTCACTTCACCTTCAGGTTTATAAGGTTAAACTGATAATGGACATTACCTCCTATCAATTCTATATTAACTCTACAATGATTTAATAACTGAGTCCCAAATGTAATGTTATTTTTTAACTGTCTACCATTGAGATTCGTGTTGCTTTTTTCACCCCTGACCCCACACTGATGATCAGACGTTAAGAACTGATTTTTATTACTTAAGCATAATTTACAGTATTCTAACTCCTTCATATTTATTGTCTCTGTTCTCTCCTTAGTACTTTCACCCAGTCTCAATCTGGAAGAACTACACATTCCAAGGCTTTATACAGTAGTATCCTTGTCCTTGAAGTCTTGACTAATACCCTGGAAAAGCAGAATATTCACCAGTATTACAGCATCATTTAGGATGTTGCCTTTATGTATTTGTTTCTATGTCTTTCCCCTTCTTACACTATGATCACTTTGAGAGAAGAAACAGATGTTATTCATTTCTTTGCTCATAATATCATTTAGTTCCTACTATATAGTAACTGACTAGCTAATTTTTATAATAACTAAAGGAACAAAAGACTAAAAAGGTGCCACTTTAAGTAGGAGAAAATATAAACAAAGAAACAATATGATGTGCTGCTAAAGAGAGAGGCTCCAAATCTGAAATCAGCAACTGAGGAGACAGGCAAGAGCAACACAAAATTAGCTTCCAGAATCTGATATTTTGACATGGTAGGATTTTACATAACCAAGCTATTCTGTATCTGGTACCCCTTATAACACCTAAAGTCAGTACCCATCATACCACATTCCTCAATACCTGTCAAGATGATCTGGCTCACAAAGACATCATCAGAGATGAGTCTGAGTTCACTTACACTGTTTCTTCTATGTGTGATTGATGGAGCTGAAAGTTCTAAGTCAAGAAGCGCAGGAAGGTAGAATCATTCATGAAACCTGTAGATGAAACCATCCTGTTTTCTCATAATTTAAGATTAGTCAAGTCAGCCTGAGAACGTGCTGGAAACGTGTAGAGAGCTAAGAAATTAGCTCCTATGACAAGGCCAATCTACTGTAAACCCATGAGGCTCTTGCATCAGCCAGGTATGCTGCATCCTGATTGGCTCTTGCATTAGCCAAGTATTGGACCCGAAACAGAACAGGTAAAGGGGCACTCAAAGAAGTGTATGCCCCTAGGAGACCATATTTTGTTACAAACTAGACCAT
>PVHY01002210.1:0-31550 GCA_004024945.1 Uropsilus gracilis | reverse complement strand
GTTTAAGAAGTTTATGTGGTTTGGGAGTTGAAGTCCCATCAGCCTGATTGGTAAAGATTTCTTTTCACTCTGTTCCCTGGGAGATTTAGTTCTCTGGAGTTAGGAAGATAAAAACAGAACACAAACTTGTTCCAGATTCAGCTCTTTGTAGAGATTATTCCTTTGGACACTATGCTCCCTAGAAAAGGTCACCTCTTCTTGGTCTCTAGCAGGCAGATAATCCAATAATAAGGGCTCCAGTCCGACACTGGAGGGAAATTCTGGATGTTGTAATATCATTTCTATTTCTTGTGTGTCTCTATGGTGTTGCCGCTCAATCACAAGTTTCTCTTCCTCAACAGCATTTCCCCTTGATTAATTGCTCCCATTGTTCCATTCTATAAAAGGAGATATCAATTTATCTCACTCATTCAACTCGTTTTTCAATCTTCTATGACTATCGATTAAATAGTTACTATGGTAAGTGATAAAAATGTTCTAGGGATAAAAAAAAAAGCAAGATTTTTTCCTACCCTTAAGGAATTCACAGTTTAAATTAGTTTTTAAGCATAAGTAAATGCAATCTATAGCTAATTCTATATTCCTCCTACGTGAATCAAAAGGTAGTGACCACTACCTGAGTGGATTAGCTAATTCTTCAGAAACAAACCAATGCTTGTACTGTATCCAGCATTATTTCAGTTGTGTAAGGAACTCAGGAAGAGGCTAAAGATGAATGTAACATTTGATAAACTGTAATGAGACTGTAGGGAATGAAAAATACTTGTTAATATTTTAAGAACAATGAGGAACAGAAGTATTGAAACATGGTCCTAGAGAAGTTGGCAACATCTAATTAACAGCAAACTGCACAACTTTGGCTGTGGAATTAGCACTAAATTTTGAATTCAGTAGAGAATCATTACAAGGCAAATGTCAAATGATACCATGATCAAACCTGACTTGTGGAGAGAACCTCCTAGATCAATATGAAAAATGAACTATTGCTTTTCTATGACAAAGTTATAGGGAAATGATTAAGTAGAAACTACATGATGGACATGAGTACAGAAAAGTAGTAATGAATGGGACACATGCGTGTAAATAATAAAGTCTGGTGGTGGGATATTTGGGAAATGAAAGTTGAAAATTTACATGGGTTAACTTAGAGTCTCTATTCCATTGGGCCATGTTTTTGTTTCTGCTTTTGTTCTAATACAGTACTGCTGATTACTATTACATTATAGTATCGTTTTTTGTTTTGTTTTTATCTTTTATTTTATTACCATTTTTGATTCACATAACAAAGGCAGTAAATGTCCAATTGATGTATATTCAATAAAGGAGAACCTTTCTATCTACTACCAGAAACTTTGACCAATAGCAAATAATCAACTGGAAATCAGGATTAAATAATCTAAATTTACTGACATGATGAATTTTTCCAGGAAAGATCATGTGTTCTAGGAACACAAAAATATACACAAATGTTGATTCTATTAGATAGAAAAATGAATCATTTTATCTTCATAAAGAACATGTCTGTGGCCATTTTGGACAATTAAACCAAAGAAAAAATTTTTATAAAGGAAAAACTTAACAAAAGTCTATGAGCACATTGGATGTCAATGGAAGGGAGGTAAACAGGATTTCTGTCACTTTTTCAGTTATTTTCATCCAGTGGGGAAAAACTCCCTGTGTCTTTGCTGCTCTCACCTAGAGCTTTGTCTCCCTTCCACTGACATCCAATGTAGTATAGTTTTAATTCAGAGCATGATTGCATTGCTCTTTTCTCGCAAGAATGCTATGGCTCTTTGTCATATTCTGTGTTTCCATGCAAATTTTAGAATTGTTGATTCTATTTCCTTGAAACATTCATTCGTATTTTTCAAACATTTTATTTTCTTACATTGTTGTTCAATATTTGACTTCTCCCTTCAGCTCATTCCCCATAAATCTTCCACCACCATATGACTCATCACTGTAGTCCCTTGACTACATCACTGTAGTCCCTTGATCTTCCTGAGAGTGTTTTGAGCCCTCTCTATCCCTTCCCCTGCTCTGTGCATCCTATCTGCAGTTTGCTGGAAAATTTTGACTTTTGATTTTTTCAGCCCTTGTTCAATTTTCCTATATTACACCTGTAAGTGAAACCATTCAATATTTTCTTTTTTCCTTCTAACTTATTTTACTGAGCATAAGCTCTTCTAACTCCATCCATGTTGCTGCAAATGGCATGATCTCATCTTTTTTGATTGCTGAGTAGTATTCCATCGTGTATATATACCACATCTTCTTGATCCATTCATCCATTTGGGGGAATTTAGGTTCTTTCTATATCTTGACTATTGTAAATATTGCTGCAATGAACAAAAGAGTGCAAGTTTCCTTTTGAATTAATGTTTTTGTATCCTTTGCATGGATTCCGAGGTGTAGAATTACTAGGTCATACTGTATCTAAAAATGGTAGGTCCATTTTTAGCAATTTGAGGATATTCCACACAACTTTTCATTGTGGTTGGACCAGTTAATAGTTCCACCAGGGGTGTAAAAGTTTTCCTTTTTCCCTGCATCCTCACCAGAACTTGTTGCTCTTTTTTTTTTTAATATGGCCTTTCTTACTGGTATAAGGTGGTATCTCATTGTGGTTTTGATTTGCATTTCCCTAATAATAAATGATGGTGAGCATTTTTTCATATGCCTAATGACCATTTGCTTTCCCTCTTTGGAGAGATGCCTTTTTAGTACTTTTACACATTTTTCAACTGGGTTGTTTGCTTTTTGATGTTGTTGAATTGTGGATTCTTGATATCAGTCCCTTTTCAGTTGTTGCTGAGTGCAAATATTTCCCCCCCATTTATATACGTTGTTACTTCATTTTGATTATTGTCCCTTTTGCTGTACAGAAGCTTTTTAGTGTGATATAGTCCCAGCTATTTATCTTTTCCTTTATCTTCTTTGCTTCTGAGGCTGAGTCCTCAGATATGTTTCTGAGGGAAATGGATGTTGTAAAGTATTGTGCCTAGATAGATAGATAGATAGATAGATAGATAGATAGATAGATAGATAGATAGATAGATAGATAGATAGATATGATGGCTACACACCTTGCGTTTTTTATCCATTTTGAGTTGGTTTTTTATATGGCATTAAGTAATAATATAGTGTTGTTCTTTTGCATGTAACAGTCAGGTTTTCTCAGCATCATTTATTGAAGAGACTATTCTTGTTGCAGTACATAATCTTTGCTCCTTTTTCATAGATTAGTTAACCATATATGTGTGGCTTTATTTCTAGATTTTCAATTTGATTCCACTGGTTTGTGTGTCTGTTTTTGTTCCAGTACTATTACCATTGTTTTAATTTTGATGGTTTGTAGTATAGTTTGAAGTCTGGGAGTGTAATATCTCTGATCTTCCTTTTTTTAATCAAGAGAGTTTTGGGTATTAAAGGTTTTTTATGGTTCCATTTGAATTTCAGCAATATTTGTTCTCTTTGAAGAATATCATAGAGATTTTAATTGGAATTGCATTAAATCTGTAAATTGCTTTTGATAGTATGACCATTTTTATAATGTTAATCCTTCTGACCCATTAGTGGAGATGTCTTTCCATTTTTTTGTGGCTTCTATTTCTTTTATTCAGTTTAGAACGAGGTGAACCATGATAGTAGGTTTTCAGTCTTAAGTTTGCATTGGGCAGCCAGTCTATATTTACTTGTGGTCTGTCCATACTTTCTCATTGGAGGCTGTCTTCTCCAATTCCATCTCTGTTGTGTTGCTGTTTCACCTTATGGTTCTGGTGTCAGATTTAGGGCATCTCACCCCCAGCCAGTGTCAGTGAAGAGGTTTCTCTGTGGATACAGACATCTATGAATGACCTTTATAAATCATCTCCTCTGTCTCAGCTTGTAGCTTTGCTGTGAGGCCAATACCACCAGTCTTTGGTCTTCCCTTCCTCTCCCATAGTGTGGGGAGGGGCGACTTGTTCTCACAGAAGGCATCTACAAAATGAGGTCTTAGGTCTTCCAGACCCAGTGGGCACATCGGTGCACTTTATGACATTGTGTTTCCATAGTGGCTTCTTCTGTCTCGCATGCACTGGTTATCTCAATTGTCCATCAACTGTGCCCAACTTAGGCTGGTGGGCTGGATATTTACCTGGTCCTTCACCCATTTTATGATGGGTTTGTGTTACATATGTTCTTGCTCCTCCTGAATATTAACTGGAGAGTGAAATGGAAGGGGCATCCTGTCCCACCACCACCACCCTCCCCCCACCCCGCTTGCCCACCCACAAGCTGGTACCTCCCTGTGTGGGGGTGGGGCCCAGATGTCCGTGCATGTGCTGCCCCAATCCCCCCTTGGACTGGGATCTGGGGGCAAATGCCTCTGCCAATCTGGGCTGCAGATGGTTGCCACGTGCTACAACCATCCACTGGTGGTTGGGCCTAAAACCCTATCTGGTCCCCCATCCTGGACTCTCCATGCTTGGGGTGGCTTATCCCAAGTCTTCTCCACATTTACTCCCTGCTGGCTAGGGGTGACAGTTAGGGAGCCCCGGGTCTCATAGAGCAGTCGGCCTGAACCAGCTACCGAGAAGGGTAGCAGCAGACCTGCCCCCCACTTGCCCTCTGAAACAGAGGACACTACCTCACCGAGGCCTCCCATCCAAGCGCCTTAAATATTTTTGATAGTTTTAAATGAGATCGTTTTCATTATTTTTCATTCTTCAGTCTTATTGCTTACGTATAAGAGAGATTTATTTTTGTGTGTTGATATTGTAACCTGCTACTTTATTGAATTGATTTATTCTTTTCATTCATTTTTCTGTGGAATTTTAGGATTTTCTGTATATGTATTATCACATCACCTGCAGCGTCTTCCTTACCTATTTGGATTCCTTGTATATTTTTCTCTTTTCTCATTGTTTTAACTAGGACTTCCAGCAATTTGTTGAAAAGAAGTAGTGGAGTGAATATTCTTGTCTTGCCTTATAAAAAAAAGCTTGTGAGTTTTTCACCATTAAGAATATGAGCTGTAAGTCTGTCATATATGGTTTCTACTATGTTAAGATATGTACTTTTTATGCCAGTTTTTGAGGGCCTTCATTATCAAATGATATTTCAGTGTCTATTAACATTTTGTGTGTTTTTTTATTTTTCTTTTTGTTGATTATGTTCATTGATTCTCAGATGTTGAATCATCCTTGTGTCCTTGGAATAAATCCCAATTATTCATGGTCTAATATCCTTTGATGCATTGTTGAATCAGTTTGCAAGGGTTTTTGTTTTTTGGGTTTTTTTATGATTTGGGGAGATTGGTCTGTAGTTTGTTGGTTTTATGTCATGTTTGCTTGGTTTTGATATTAGTATAATATTGGCTTCATAAAGTGTACTTGTTAGTATGCCCTCTTTCTCAATTTTTTAAGTATTATTTTTAGCATAGGCATTAGTTCATCTTTGACTGTTTGGTTGAATGCATTTAAATTCCAACTGGTCCTAGGTTTTTGTTTGGGGGAGGGTTTTAATTACTGTTTCAATTTTGCTGATTGTAACTGGTTTGTTTAGGACTTCTGTTTCTTCTTTATTCACCTTTGTATACTTGTATAGTTCTAAGAATTTGTTCATCTTCTCTAGATTATTGAATTTGTTTATATATAAATGTTCACAGTAGTCTCTGATTACCCTCTGAATTTCTTCTGTGTTTGCTGTACTATCTCTTCTTTCATTTATGATGCTATTTATTTGAGTTTTTATCTTTTTCACTTGTTAGTCTGGTTAGATGTTTATCTATTTTGTTAATTTTTTCAAATAACCTGTGTTTTATTTCACTTTTGCTTCATCAATTGTTTCAATTGATCCTTTGGTTTGATTTTTTATTTCTACTTCATTTATTCCTACTTATATTTTTACAATTTCTCTTCCCCTCCCCCAAAGCCATGACCCCAACATGGGCAGTGCTATATGTACATAAACTTTAAGTATTGCCATTAACTGTGTCTGAAAAAATGCAGAGGTCTGAAAGGAATAAGGATTATCTCCTTCTTTTATTTTGTTGCAAATCTTGAGCAGCCTTCATGAATATACCAAACTAGCATCCAGGGGCTATTTTTTCAAGGCCTGAGTGAGGAAGAGAAAATAAATCGCCAAGGGGGTATGTGAGGGGAAATTGGAGCCTCTGGTTTTCAGAAGGGGAGGGAGAGCAAAAAAAAATATATATGTGTGTGTGTGTGTGTGTGTGTGTGTGTGTGTGTGTGTGTGTGTGTGTGTGTGTGTGTGAAAAGGAGCAGATAATAGGGAGGCAGACTTTTGGGGAGACATGAGAATGGCAGGCCAGTAAAGAGGAGCCTGAGGGGCCAGACTGGGTGGAAGCTCCCTAGAAGGGTGAGCTGGTACCTGGAGATAGCCAGGGATTTGGAAAGCTGATTGTGCATTAGCAGTTATTGAAAAGGTTTGAAGAGCCTTGGAGAAGCTGAACAGCTCAGAACACTGGAGAGGGAAGAAACAGAGGAAACACATAAAAAGAAAAATTTGATTTTGCAAAGGGCCTGCCTCAGGTTTGGAGGGGCAAAAATGGCACCATCTTGGACACATGCCTTTGGGACCTTGGGACTGAAAAATGGTGACTGGGTAAGATAACTAGCCACTTGTGGCATTAAGGACTTTTTGTTTGATTTTCTTTTTTCTGTTTAATCTCCCTTGTTAATTAAATCCTGTTATCAAATTGCATTTTGAAGCCATGACCTCAACATGGGCAGTGCCTTTGTCCCCAATATGGGCAGCGTTTTTGTTCATAAAATTTTGGCATTGCATTAAAAAACCAAAGCCTAAACAGGATAAGGGTACTATTACTTTGTTGCAAATTCCCAGTGTGGAGGAGAAAATGAAGCAGCAAGAGTCTGTGTAGAGGATATTGGGTTTCTGGTTTGGAGGAGGGAGAGAGAGGATAAAAAAAAAAGAAAGGAGCAGAGACTGGGACGCAGACTCTTGGGAAGGAGCAAGAGGAGGCAAGTTTGGAGAACTCAGAGGATTTGGTGCATGGAGGAAAAGAACCCAGAAGGGAAGTCTTCTGGAGTTCTCCCAGCATCCAGGTTGAAGGACTGGGAGCTGTGTGAAGATGGAGGAGAGGTGACTCTAATGAAGTGCTGAGCCACGGTGCAATCTGGACAGACCCAAGCTGAACCTCATGTTGGAAGTGACAGAACCAAAGGACAAGGACATAACGTGGTGATTGCGAACTGAGGTAAACCCACACAGCTACACGAGGAGCAAAAGTGGGATTCCTTTCCCTTTGGGGGTACTTGTGTGGGTGTGGACTATAAGACTCTGTTCTTCCTGTTACTGTAAATAAACCTGTGTGTTTACCCTTACTGCAGCTTGATCTCTGGACAACTGCTTGTGCACAGGTTGGAAAACCCATATTAACAAAACTTTTTTAAAAAAAGGTTAGTCCCCTTGTTATGGTTTAGGATCTTTTTAGCTTTACATAGAACACAAGACCACGGGAGATGCAAGAACAAAGAGCCTTTATTTTCAGTTCCAGCTGGAGTCCAACCACGGCACTCACCGACACAGTGGCAGTACCTTGGAGGGAAGGACCCCAACTCTGAGGAGAGCGGGGGTTTTTATACTTTTACAGGCAGCTTTGGGGAAATTTTTATACAGATGTTTTAACATAGTTAAGAACTTGGGACAAAACCAGATAACCACCCAGTATGAGGGCAGTTACATGGTTCTGGGCTTTAGTTTCTGAGTCTGTCTGTTCCCTTTTTAGGGCTTCAGCCTTGACATGCTTGGCATTTTTGACCTCTAAGCTTTGAGCAATAATTTTTTGCAACATTTCCAAATTTTAACACCCTACTCCAGTAACAATTTGACTGGCAACTGCTACAAGTGGGTGGTAAGAAACTGAAAGGATCTGGGCATAAGAAGCTGCAATTTTTTCCTTGTTGCTCTTTTTCCCTTTGGCTTGTTGATTGGAGACTTCTGCCTGATTTTGATCTGATATCATTCCTACCCCTGCTGTTTCTCTTTTCTACTTGGTCTTGCGGTTTTTTTGTTGTTCATTTTCAGTTCTTCAAAATGGGATATTTGATTATTTGGGGGAGGATTTTCCTAGTTTCTTTATAGGAGTCTACATTGCTATATATTTTCTCTTATTACTGCTTTTGCTCTGTCCCATATATCAAAAAGTTGTGTCCGCCTTGTCATTTGTTTCAATGTACTTTTTTATTTTGATCTTTTAGTAAAAAGTTTTTCATTTTCCAAGCAACGATGGATTTCCTTGCTTTCTTTTTGTAGTTGATTTCTAGTTTGATGCCATTATGATCAGAGACATAGTTGATAGGACTTTGATCTTCATGTATTTATTATTATTTGTTTGGTGACCCAAACAAATGCTGTTGATCCTGGAAAATGCTCCATGTGCACTTGAGAAAAAAATCTGTATTTTTTTTTGGGGGGATGCATTGTCCTATAGATTTTTGATAGTCCCAATTGATGTAGACCTTTATTTAGGACTTTATCTTTGTTTATTTTTTGTTTTGTTTTAGTGAGAGTGGGCTCTTACTACATATTGTATTTTATCTAGTGTCCGATTTCAAAGATGATAATTATTAAATGTATTTTGGGGTTCCTTCATTTGCTGAGTATATGTGTGTTATGTCTTCCTAGTGTATTGTTCCCTTGATAACTGTATAGTGACCTTCTATGTTTCTGTCACCTTTTTTAGATGGAAGTCTATTTAATATAAGTACAGCTACCTTTGCCATCTTTGGGGGGATGTCTGCTTGCACAATTGTTTTCTAAACCTTTAGCATTTAGATGTGTTTTCTGGAGATGACAGATGGTTGGATTCTATTTTCTTATGCCCCTTGTACTCTGTGGTTTTTTTTTTTATGAGCTCAGCTATTTGACACTTAGAATGATCACTAATATGTGGATTTGTTCATATTAGTTCTGTGTTTCTAATTTGTTGTTCATACGTTCATTCCCCTACTTGGTTTTAGACTGAAAACTTTTTTTTATTATTTATTGGAACTTGATCTTCCTTTAGTTGACTATGTTTCTCATAGCATTTTCTTTGTCTGAGTCCTCTCACCTCTTTAATCTGCTTTTCTGAGTTTGAATTGTTCTAATTCTTTGATTTTCTTGATTAGAGGTTTTTTTAAATTCTTTATCTAACAGAATGAAAATCTCTTTCATCTCTCTTGTTGGGTTTTGGAAATTTATTTTCTTTCTCTGATGTATTGTTCCCCTGAGGACTTGTTTGATCATTTGTATTTTTCTTACAGCCCATTGTTTTCTTTTGGGCTTGCTCTGCTGTAGATGGGGCATCTGTTGAGCTTGGGTTTCCATCGTGACCCCACTATTCTTGACATTTACCAGGTAATAAATACATTATCTGAGTTCCTCCCTGGTGCAGTTCTGGGCATGTGCCATGATGGTAGTTCCTTTTGGGCTAGTGGGCAGGCCTATTTTGTTTTTTAAATAAAAGTTTTGAGGTAATATTGCCTTATATTATTATTTAAGATTCGCATATGCAGCACTAAATTCTGTATCTCAAACCTGTCATGATAACAATCAAATTCTGCTTTCCATACACCCTTTTACCTATTTCACAAATCTTCAACTCTCCTTCCTCTTGGTTACTATCATTCTGTTCTATGTGTTTTTGTTTCTTTTCTGTTTGTTCTTTTACTTTGCTTCTTTATATTCTATTAGAGTGAAACCACATGATATGTGTCCTCATTTTGATTTATTTCACACAATACCTCTAGGTCCATCCCTATAATTGCAATGACAAGATTTCATTTTTTATTGTTGAATAGTATTCCATTGTATACATATCAAATCTTTTTAATACATTTATCCCTCATTGGACACATAGATTATTTGCATATCTTGGTTATTGTAGACAATGCTGCATTGCACATAGGCATACAGATATCATTTTGCAGTAGTATTTTCATATTCTTCAAATAAATACTCAAGAATAGAATAGCTGGGAAAATATGGTATTTTAAATTTTATGAGGAGTCATAAAATTACATGATTTCACATTCCAAAAGTGGTGTAAAAGTGCAAGAAGCTACAGTCTGAGCTGGTCAGGACTCACAGTGTGGATGAGGAAAGGTTCTTCTCACTACCTTGCCTGTCTTCAGAACACTGAAGATGGAATGGTGTGATTGATCCCCTGTGGGCAGCAGGGTCCCCATTCCTCCAATGTTTACCTTAAGAAACATTCCTTAAAAGATACCAACAAATTTATGAGTGAACTTCCTGTCCTCAATTATTCACAGAAACTAATGTTTTACCCAATTTAATTGTGCATTAGCCAATTTTCTCCCTTGTTTGTCTGGTCGTAAAACATTCTTTTATCTTAACTATATCACCAGCCAGAGACAATAAAGTTGCTGTTTGGTTCATACTTCCAATCAGCCCTCAGCCACTGCGACTGAGCCATCTTTCTCATTGTCATTTCTCATAACCTGCGGCCTGCTCTTTACATGTAAGGGTACACTTTGCTCCACATTTTTGCCCACAATAGTTCTTGTCTTTTTGCTAACAATCATCCTAACAGATGTGAGGTGATAGTTGTTGTGGTTTTGGTTTACATTTCACTAAAAATAAATGCTGATGAATAATTTTGGTATTTATTTGTGTGGATTACAGGCATCTAAGACTTGGCATTAATTGGGTGAATTAAGGACAACTAATGTTTTAAGGAGCATGGGGGTTTTGATTGCCTCTGCTAAGTATTCTGTGAATGCTAAGATGGGTGTGATTCAGTCATAACTCAGTAAAGCTGGAGTCCAGTATATATGTAGGTTGGCAGGTAAATTAGCTTTAGCTATTTGCACACAGTAACTTCAGTATTCACTTGCTATTCTCAGATAACACAGAGTGAGTACCACCTATGCACAATCATGAACATGCTTACTTCCACCAATTTTATGAAGAGGGTTGAACCCAATCCTTCCCTGCTCAGCCAGCAGGGCCAGTTCCTGCTGTCTTTGGGACACTTTTGGCTACAGCAGGTAAGAGACTTCTGGAATCAGTGAGGGGTCAGACAACCCCCTGGTTGCACCACCACCCCCTTCTCTCACCCTGAAGACTGTTGAACCTGCTTCCTCCCAGAGAGGGCAGAGTGGTCAGTTTCTGCTGGCCTCGGGACACTTTTGGCTTCTGCAGACAAGAGTCTTCTGGAGGCCATGAGGGGTAAGGCGACTCCCCTTGCCTCGCCCCAAGGACTGTTGAACCCACCTCCTCACTGCATGGACAGTACAGCTAGTTGTTGCTGGCTTCAGAAAACTTTTGGCTTCTGCAGGTAGGAGACTTCAGGAGGCAGTTAGTGGTAAGGTGACCCCCTTCCCTTGCTTCAAGGACTGTTGAACCCACTCCCTTCCTCCACAGGCAGTGCAGCAAGTTCTTGTTGGGTCTGGGACACTTTTAGCTTCTGCAGGTGAGAGACTTCCAGAGGCAATGAGGGGTAGGTGACGCCCTCTTTTGCACCTCACACCGAGCCTCCTCACCCTGAGGACTGTTGAACCCACTTCCTCCTGCAGTGTGGCGAATTCCTGCTGGTTTCGGGACACTTTTGGCTTCTGCAGGTGAGAGACTTCTGGAGACAGTGCGAATTAGGTGCGAGTTAGGCCCCAACTTGCCTGACCTCAAGGTCAGTTGAACCCACTCCCTCCCTGCGCAGGGCGTGATGAGTCCCTGCTGGCTTTGGGACACTTCACTTCTGCAAGTGAGAGAATTCCAGAGGCCGTGAGGGGTCAAGCGAACCCTCAATTGGACTGCATCCCCTTGCCTCGCCTCATGGACTGTTGAACCCTTTCCCTCCCTGCACAGACAGCACAGCGATTTCCTGCTGGCTTTGGGAAACTTGGTTCTGCAGGTGAGAGATTTCCAGAGGCAGTGAGGGGGTCTGGTGATCCTTTGATTGCACAGCTCCTCTTTGCCTCACCCCAATGACTGTTGAACACACTCCCTCCCTGCACAGGCAGCGCAGGGAGTTCCTGCTGGCTTCAGGACACTTTCGGCTTCGAAGGTGAGAGACTTCCAGAGGCAGAGAGGTATCAGGCACCACACCTGTTGCACTGCCCCCCCCATGCCTCACCCCAAGAACTTTTGAACCCTCTCCTTCCCTGCACAGGCAGATGGGAATTCCTGCTGTCTTGGGGATACTTTTTGCTTCTGCAGGTGAGAGGCTTCTGGAGGCAGTGAGTCTCTCCCTTTGCACCGCCCTCCCTTGCCTCAACCCCAAGGACTGTAGAACCCAGTCCCTCTGTCCCAGGCAGTGTGACTAGTACCCGCTGGCTTCGGGAACCTTTTTGCTTCTGCACATGAGAGGCTTCTGGAGGTTGTGAGGGGTCAGGTGACCCCCCCTGATGAATGGCCCCTCTTATTGCCCCCTGAGAACTGTTGACCCACTTCCTCCTTAGCAGGCTGCATGGCAAGTTCCTGCTGGCTTCAGGACACTTGGCTTCTGCAGGTGAGAGAATTCCAGAGGTAGTGCGGGGTCAGGCAAACCCCTTGTTTCACTGGCCCCCCTGCCTCTGCTTTTATGTCTTTTCCCTGCATTTTTGAGCTCTTCTATTGCTCCTCTTATATACTGCATCTCCTTCATTTTCTTTTTTTTTATTTATATATAAATTTCACAACATTGTAATACCAGGGATTTACACCCCCCCACCTTTTCCTCCTCCATTCTCCCCCCTTTCCCTCCTGCTCAAAGTTATGGACTTCAATTTGGTGCTTAGCTTGTTATGACTTTTACTCAAGTCTTTTGTTTATTTTTTCACTATATCCCATATATTCGTGAAACCATTTAGTTTCTGTCTTTTTCTTTATGACTTGTTTCTGCTAATATGATTTCTTCTACGTACATCCATGTGGTTGTAAAATTTTCGAATTTGTCATTTTTAATTGATGAGTAATATTCCATTATGTATCTATACCATGTTTTTTTTTCATCCAGTCATCTGTTTTGGGGTGTTTAGGTTGCTTCCATGACCTTGCGATTATAAATTGTGCTACAGTAAACATCCAAGCACAGGTGTCCCTTTGTACCCACATTGAGGTCTCTTTTGGGTAGACTCCCCAAGAGAGCAATTCCTGGGTCAAATGGTAGTTCCATTTTCATTAACTTGAGGGTCCTCCACACAGCTTTCCATAGTGGTTGGACTAGTTCACATCCCCACCAGCAGTGTAGTAATGTTCCTTTCCCCATCCTCGCCAGCAATTCTTGTTGTCCGTTCTTTGGATGTGGGCCATTCTTACTGGCATAAGGTGGTATCTCATTGTGATTTTGATTTGCATTTCCCTTATTATTAGCGACGTTGAGTAATTTTTCATGTGCTTGTTGGCTATTTGTATTTCCTCTTTGGAAAAGAGTCTTTTTAGTTCTCCCCATTTTTTGATTGGGCTTATTGTTTTGCTTTTATTTAGTTGTGTGAGTTCCTTGTGGATCTTTGTTATTAAACCTTTATCACTCTTGTGGGGGGAAAATTTTTTTCCCATTCGGTTGGGCATCTTTTAGTTTTCTCTGTTGTCTCTTTGGCTGTACAGAAGCTTTTTAGTTTGATGTAGTCCCATCTGTTTATGTTTTCCTTCATTTTTTTGCCATCTGTAGATGTTTCTAGAAAGGGATTTCTGAACTGTAATTCATGGAGAGTTTTGCCCAAGTTTTCCTCAATGTATGCTATGGTTTCAGGTCTGACCTCTAGGTCTCTGCTCCATTTTGAGTTGATTTTTACACTTGGAGTAAGGGAGTTGTCTTGGTCCATTATTTTGCATGTCTTAGTCCAATTTTCCCAGCACCATTTATTGAAGAGGCTATCTTTGTTCCAAGGTAAGTTTTTCACTCCTTTGTCAAAGATTAGTTGACTATATATGTGTGATTTTATTTCAGGGCACTCAATTCTGTTCTATTGGTCTGACTGTCTGTTTTTGTACCAATACCATGCTCTTTTAACTATAATGGCTTTGTAGTATATTTTGAAGTTTGGAATTGTAATACCTCCATTTTCTTTTTTTCTGGTCAGGAGGTTTCGATATACAAGGTCTTTTGTTATTCCATATCAATTTCAGTAATTTTTGTTCTATCTCTTCAAAAAAGGTCATTGGGATTTTTATTGGGATTGCATTGAATCTGTACATTGCCTTTGGTAGGATGGCCATTTTGATAATATTAATTCTTCCAATCTATGAACAGGGAATGTCTTTCCGTTTCCTTATGTCTTCTTCTATTGCTTTTAGGAGAGTTCTAAAATTTTCTTTGTGTAATTCTTTCACATTTTTTGTTAGGTTTATTCCCAAGTATTTAATTTTTTTGGTGCGATGGTAAATGGGAGAGTTTTTCTGATTTCTTCTTCTATTTTACTTTTTGCATATAGGAAAGCCACTGACTTCTGTGTGTTGATTTTGTATCCAGCTACCTTACTGAACTGGTTTATTATTTCAAGCAATCTTTCTGTGGAGTTTTTGGGGTTTTCTATATAGAGAATCATGTCATCAGCATATAATGATAGCTTCAGTTCCTCTTTACCTATTTGTATCCCTTTTATGACTTTCTCTTGCTTTATCGCCCTAGCTTGAACTTCCAATATAATGTTAAAGAGTAGTGGGAACAGTGGGCATCCTTGCCTGGTTCCAGATCTCAAATGAAAAGCTTTTAGTTTTTCCCCATTTGGGATGATATTGGCCATAGGTTTGTCATAGGTGGTTTTTATTATGTTGAGTTAAGTTCCTTTAATCCCTAATTTTTCAAGGATTTTTATCATGAATGGATGTTGGACTTTGTCAAATGCTTTCTCTGCATCTATTGATATTATCGTGTGGTTTTTGTTTTTCTCTTTGTTGATGTGGTGTATTATGTTAATTGATTTCTGGATGTTGAACCATCTTTGTGCCCCTGGGATAAATCCCACTTGGTCATGGTGAATAATATTTTCAATGCATCATTGGATTCGGTTTGCCAGGATTTTGTTTAAGATTTTTGCACCTGTGTTCATTAGGTAAATTGGTCTATAGTTTTCTTTCTTGGTGCTGTCCTTATTTGGTTTTGGTATGAGCGTGAAGTTTGCTTCGTAGAATGTGTTTGGCAGTTTTCCTTCTTTCTCAATTTTTTTGAAAAGCTTTAGTAGCACAGGCATTATTTCTTCTTTGAATGTCTGGTAGAATTCATTTGTAAAGCCATCAGGTACTGGGCTCTTATTTTTAGGTAAAGTTTTGATGACTGCTTCAATTTCGTTGCTTGTGATTGGTTTATTTAAGTTCTCTATATCTTCTTTGTTTAATTTTGGAGAGTTGTATCTTTCTAAGACTCTATCCATCTTATCCAGGTTGTTGTATTTATTTCCATATAGTTGTTCATAGTAATCTCTTATTATCTTTTGGATTTCTTTTGTATCTGTTGTAATTTCTCCTCTTTCATTTGTAATTCTGTTATTATGATTTTCTCTTTTCTTCCCTTTGTGAGCTTTGCAAGGGGCTTATCAATTTTATTTATTTATTCAAAGAACCAGGTTTGGTTTTGGTAGTCTTTTTGACTTATAGATTATTTATTTCTTCTTTCATTTTTGTTATTCTTGTCTTCTGCTGGATTTTGGGTTTTTCTGATGCTCTTTTTCTAATTTTTCAGGTTGGTAGATTAGGTTGTTTTTTTGGTTATTTTCTTAGTTTTTGATATGGGCCTGTATTGCTATGAACCTTCCTCTTAGATATGCTTTTGCTGCATCCCAGACATTTTGGAGTGCTGTGTCTTCTTTGTTGTTTGTTTCAAAGTAAGTTTTAATTTCTTCTTTAATTTCTTCAGTTACCCATTCTTCCTTTAGAAGCATGTTGTTCAGTCTCCAAGTGTTAAGTGTTCTTCTTACTTCCTTTTCATTGTTGATTTCTAGTTTGATACCCTTATAGTCAGAAAAAAAAGGTTGGTATTATTTTAATCTTTGTGTATTTATTCATGTTTGCCTTGTGGCTTAATATGTGGTCAATTTTAGAGAATGATCCATGTGCATTTGAGAAGAAGGTGTATTCTGTTCCTTGTGGGTGTAGCATCCTGTAGATGTCTATTAGGTCCATTTTGTCTAGGTCTTCTTTTAAGGGTTTTGTGTCCTTGTGTAGCTTTTGGTTTTTTGATCTGTCCTTTGTTGAGAGTGGGGTGTTGAAGTCTCCTACTACATATGTGTTTTCATCTATATTTGTTTTCAGCTCTCTTAGTAGCTGTCTTATAAATCTTGGTGCTCCCTCATTTGGTGAGTATATGTTGATAATTGTTAAGTCTTTTTGGTTGGTTGACCCTTAAACCATTAGGTAGTGGCCATCTTTATCCTTTGTTACTTTTTTTTATTTTGAAATCTGCTTTGTCTACTATAAGGATGGCTACTTCTGCCTTTTGGGGGGGGGACTGTTTGCTTGTAGAATTGTTTTCTATCCTTTTACCTTCAACCTATGCTTGTCTTTCGGGATCAGATGTGTTTCTTGGAGGCAGCAGAATGTTGGGTTCTGTCTTTTAATCCAGTTTGCAACTCTGTGTCTTTTGATTGATGAGCTTAGCCCATTGACATTTAGAGTAATTACTGATGTTTGAGGGTCTAACAATGGGTTCCTGGTGGTCATTTGTGGTTCTGTTTTGGTTTGTTCTTTCTTTTCATTGTTCATTCTTTTTATTCTTCTGTAGGTTTTGATCTTAGGACTTCTTTCAGGAGTTCTTGGAGAGGAGGTTTGGTGGTAGCAAATGTCTGTAGGTTTTGTTTGTCTGAGAAGGTTCTGGTTTTTCCTTCATAAAGGAAGGACACCTTTGCTGGGTAGAGTATTCTTGGTTGGCACTTTTTGTCTTGGAGTGTTTTGAAGATGTGATGCCATTCTTTCTTTGCTTGGAGTGTCTCTTCTGAGAAATCTGAAGTCAGTCAGATCAGTTTTCCTTTGTATGTTATCTGTTTCCTCTTTTTATTCTCATAATTTTTTCTTTATCTTTAGCTTTTGTAAATTTTACTATGATAAAATTTAGAAACTGTGTTTCTTCTTTCATTAAAGTAGTTTGGTGTCCTTTTTGCTTCCTCTATGTCTATTTTCATTTCTTTCTTCAGGTTTGGAATTTTTCCTCCATTATTTTATTGAAGAGCCTTTCAGATCCTATGTCTTTCTCTTCACCTTCTGGTATTCCAATTACTCTTATATATATTTTCTTTAGGGTATCTGACAGATCTCTAATTTTTCTTCTGTTTTTTTACTCTGCTTTTCTCTCTCTTTCTCTTTCTCTCTACTTCTGTATCCTCTAGTATGCTGATTCTTTCTTCTATTTCTTCTAAACTGCTTTCCTGGCTCTTCCCTGCATTTTTGAGTTCTTCTATTTCTCCTTTTAAGCATTGCATCTCCTGCAGTTTCTTATTTAGGGTTTCAGTTTCATTTTTCTGTACGTTAATGATATTGCTCATTTTGCTGCTTTCTTTTTTATATTTTTCTACTATTTCTCTTAATTCGTTGAAAGCTTCTACCCTTTTGCTTTCCCTTTTTCCCCCCTCTTCCTTGGCCTCTTTGAGTGCTTTCATCATGTTGATTCTGAATTCTTTGTCTGACATATGGAGCACTTTTTCCATGCTATCCATTTTGGTTTCTTCAGATTGTTTATCCTTTGGTGGTGAGTTTTTTTCTTAGGGCTTGCTTGAGTATTTATGTTCTTCCTCCTTCCAGTGTTTTCCTTTTGGATCTGCTCTACGTATTAAGTGACTACTGCTCTAGTACTAGGCATGTTGAAGCCTATCTAGTTGTGGTTAACTCAGCCTATGTGCATTTGGTAGTGAGTATACTTGTTTTCTAAGTTTGCACCGGTGGGCTTTGGGGTGGAAGCTTTCAGGATAGCTATCCCAGTCCAAGTGGTTCGGAAGGCAAACAAACTCAGTCCATGCCTAACCTGGCTTATGTGAACTCCTCACCCAGCTGCTGGTGCGGTGGCTGCTCCTCTCAGCGGAGTTGGAGTTCCCTGGGCCAGTGACACTTAGTCGACGTGAGCTTCAGCCAGATCACGCTGGGCTTTGGGGTAGAAGCTGTTGACTTTCAGGATGGCTATCCCAGCCCGAGTGGCTCAGAAGGCAGTCCTTCATTTTCTTATTTGCGGTTTCAATCTCGTTCTTCTGTTTGCCAAAAATAATGTTTATTTTGCTACTTTCCTTTTTATATTTTTCTAGTTCTCCTCTTAGCTCGTTGATTGCTTTTATCATGTTGTGTCTGAATTCTTTATCTGACATAAAGGGCATTTCTTTGATTTCATCCTTGTTGGTTTCTGGAGATTGCTTATCCTTTAGTGATGTATTATTTCCCTTTGGGCTTACTTGCGTATTTGTATTTTTTTTCTTCCTGTGTTTTCCCTTCGGGTTTGTTGTACACATTGAGCAACAACTACTCTAGTATTGGTTGACATGTTGAAATATATCAGTTTGTGGTAGTTTCTGCCCTTGTGCCTATATAATTTCTTGCTTCTGGTGACTGTGTTTTGGGAATGAGTTCCTTTGCTTTGTTTCTGGGTTGTGTGTTGCGTTTTACTTTTGTGTTCTCTATCCAATATTCTAATTCTTGCTGAGGTTCCTTAACTGTACTGGTGTTGATAGGCACCAGCACAGCTAGAACTTTCTCACCTGTGGACGCCACAGGTGTCCCAAATCCAGCCAAAGCTTTCAGCTGCTGCCAGCACAGGGAGGGGGTAGGTTCAACAGTCCTCAGGTCAATGGGAGGGGGAGTGGTGACGTCGGGTCACCAGAGACCCCAGCACCACTGGAACTCTCTCACCTGTGATGCCACAGATGTCCCGAAGCCAGCCAAAGCTCTTTGTCACCACCAGCGCAGGGAGGAGGTAGGTTCAACAGTCCTTGGGGCAATAGGAGCGGGAGTGGTGGGGTCAGGTCACCACAGACCCTGGCACCACTGGAACTCTCTCACCTGCCAAGCACCCTCTTTCTATAAAGTCAGGTTGTAAATATTTTTCAGTTTGTGGCTTTAACATCTCTGTCAGGAGTACTCAATTCTGATATTGTAACATGTAAGTAACCATAGAAAATATATCATACAACATGGGTAGGTACAGATGCATTCAATAAGACTTTAAAATAAAAGTAGGGATTTGTCTGGATTTGCTCAATATGCTATAGTTCATTTTTCAGTCTAAAAACTTGATTTATATACATTTACTTATAAATAATTGTCTACCACAAATAAGGTGTTATGACTTCATGTTTTATCAGGATATATATAATATCAGTTTTCCCACATTAATGATATTAAATTTGATCATTAAGATCAGGTGGTGACTTGCCAGATCTCCACATAACAACAGTAATCAATAAGCTGATTCTTGGGCCTGTGGGACTAACCTGTTTTCCAGAAAGATTTTCCCCTGATGATTTGTGTGGCTACTTCATGAATATTGACAGACAAAGACTTATCAGTTCATTCATAACTTCTTTTATTGACCGGCATTGTAACTATCATTTAGGACTTGTGGACATTTTTTATTTAAGATGTTATAGCAATTTACAGTCATTTTATTTGACATTAAAATTGATATGGATATGGTATCTTCTCAGTGTAACAGCTTTAGATTTAAATCTTGCCTAGATCATATGCTCAAAATGAATTATCATATAAAAAAATTCAGTAGTAATCACTTCTTTTTCCCACAGTTCAGCTTATAAAATGTAAAGATTAAAAATTCTTCACAGGGCTTTGATTTTACTTCAAGTAAGGAAAACATTTTTTTATATGTAGGCTCTGTATAAATCAGGAATTGGATCTGTCTTCATTTCCCTGAGATTAGATAAAAATAAAAAGTATATTTGAATGAATAAGTAAGTCATTAAAATAGAGATTCCGTTATAGAAGCAGGCAGGAAAAGAAACCAAGTTTACGATTTTGCCTACAAATGAGGGGATTTCTAAGATGCAGAAACTTCAGTATTAAAGCCACAAAGGGTTTGGGCCACAGAGATTACTGTTGACCCAGCATAGGAGTAGTTAGCTGAACACTCCTCCTCTGTGCTATTGCATGAAGGCTGAACATTCCTCCTCTGTGCTATTGCATGAAATTCCTTTCCTTGTCACATATTTTCAACTTAAGCAAGAATCATTGTGGAAAAGTAAGCTTCTCTGAGAAAACTAGGTAATAGATCCTGGACTACGTTAGGAGTGAGGTGATCATATGGACCAGAAAATCCAAATTATCTGGTAATTGAATGTTAAGCATTTCCTGCATACTATATCCTGATGTGATGTCATGAAGAGTTTCTTGCAACAAATTTGAAGATTCTTATACTCTTTGCCCAAAGAATAAAAATTCAGTGCTTTCCTCTTTTTCCAGAAAACATCATCTGGCTTGATTCTTCATTATAGTTATCCTGAAAGAGAGATATAAATATGATACTATATTTTTTAAAAGCTGGAAGACTTAAAAAAGAAAACTTAAAAAAAACCATAGTCATAACAAAGTCAAAGAAAACCTAAAGAGATGGAAACACGTGTGCTCATTGACTATAATTAAGATGGTAGTACGCCCCCAATACTGATCTACAGAATCAATACTATCCTTATCAGTATCTCACTTAACTTTTTCTCAGAAATTTAAATGCACACCTTAAAATTTATATGGGATCTTGTGGATATATATAAGATAAAACCATCTTGAAAAATAAGTTTGTAAACAATGCCTCAATTTCAAACCTACAAAATTATAAAAATCAAGCAAGATGTACAGATAACAATCATGAGTACACACACACACACACACACAATTCACCAAACATAAATATGTCGACAAGCATGTTAACCCTTTTTATTGGGAAAAGAAGTGTCTTCAAAAAATGACGATGGAAAGTAGAATATTCATATGTAAAATAGTGTGGGCCTTGCAGTATTAAATTTTCATAGTATATTTAAAAATATTAACTCTCTAAATGGCTCATAGAATTGAATATAATAACTGATATTACAAAAGTTTTGGAGAAAAAACATACATGTAATCTTTGTGGCTATGGGCTGGGCTAATTTTTAAAATTTTTTTCAAAGTATTTTTGTAATTCCACACAAAGTGCAAGGAACAAAACAGATAACTGGACTTCATCAAAATTTAAAATTTCTATGTTTCAAAAACAGTGCAGTCATTCTACAGAATAGGAGAAAATAATTGCAAACCATATATCCGAGGAGACATTTGAAACCAAAAATACAGAGAATTCTTAACCTTTCTCAGTAAATACAATGGAATAGTTAAATATAGGAAAAGTATTAAATAGATATTTCATCAGAAGAAGATATGTAAATGAAATAGTAAGCACAGGAAAGATACTCAATGAAAATCATGATGTATCAAAATATAATCAAAATCACAATGAAATAGGATTCCACACCCACCAAAATATAAAAACAATTATATCAATTTTTGGTGAGTATGAGAGAGAAACTAAAATCTTTTTCATTGCCTCTGGGTAATGAAAAACACTTTTAGAATTTTAATACAAGGTGGTACAAGATCGAGTTTCACCTTTGGGAATATAATTCTCCATCTTATGTGGAAAATTCATTGCAGGACAGACAAGAGGAGCCCACTTCGGGAGCTATTGCAGCCAATGGAAAAGGAATTAGGAAGAAAGTGGAGAGGATACAATATCAAGAAAACAGATCTGTGATCTGAGGAGGAAACAGTAGTAGGATTTAGTAACAGAATGAATTGAAATAGAAAAAGATAGGGAATGATAATATTAACAATGCTTGCTTCAGGTCCCAAATGGTGATTTTTGCTCACCTGATGGATAGAAATGCCTGACAGAGAACTGAGAAATCCCAAGAACATTAAGTCGGAGAAAAAGATGTTAAATTCTGGTGTGATCATGTTGGGCAGTTTCTGAGATCTATTTTATAAATTTCAAGTTGTCAATTAGAAATAATAATTGGAAAACCATTTCTATTTCAGGGATGGGAAAATATATTCGACCATCATTTCCTTCCGTGTGGCTGATTAAGTCACCCCAGGCAGGATTGTCTATGGGAGGGTAGAAAATGACAGAAGTGTTTCAAGAACCAAGCAATGTAGAATATATGAAAATATAAAGAGATGAAGAAAGTTCACCTGGTAGAATAGGAGTAATTCCATGAGTTTTGACATATGAAAATCAGAAGCCAAATGAGAGTATTTCAAGTAAAGGCAATAACAATAGTATCCAAAACTGTTAACAGGACCAAAAAATATTTATCATATTTATCATTGGAGGAATACAAGAGCGTTCTTTTGGAAGAATGGTATAAACAAGATCAAATTTCAGTGTCTAGAGGAAAAGGACAGAGGGATGAATAGATCAAATTAAGAAGAGGAAGAATTAGCATCTTGCAACAAAACTGGAGAGGATATTGTAAAAAAGAAATTGTACATAGTACAGAGAATCTATGAGCATAGATGCAAAGTAACTGAAAACTCAAGAACCTATTTTCAAGTGCAGTATCTTCTAAAAGGAGCAAGCTTATGTAGTCCAGTAGTAGTAATAAGACAGAATTAAAGAGAATGAACAGGTGCCAAATGAGAACAAAAAGTTAGCCTAGTTAAGTCTGTTGACATGTATTTTTCTGTGGGAAGACAGTAAAAACATCTGCTGGGAAAGAAGAGTAAGAAGACTAAACTTTGAAATGTAGAGATTTGTCGGAGTGGCTATAGCAAGAATACTCAGCGGTTCAGAGAAATGCAAGAGGTTTGCCAGACAAGGTGGTGGAATCATTAAAGCTGGGAAAAAGAATAAACTTAAGGCCTGGAACAATTCATAAAATCCTGAGTCTCACTTCCTTTACCTGTCAAATGAAAACATAACAATACTCACTTCCAAACGCTGATTTAAAGGACTTATGAACAAAAATATGAAAATGGGTTTTATAAAAATGGTGCTTGCCTCTCCTCTGCCCCCTGTGATTTTTCTTGCTGATTTTACTCCTCTGTGTGTGCAGGAAATACTGATAATGCTTTCAGTCTTTAAAGGAATCTCAAATCCTAGTCAATACATGCTTTATTATACTTTTATGGCTAAACACCAGGTGTTACACACCAAGTGTATGGCAGGGTGGCATGCAGTGGCTGCATAGAAGGGTGGTGCTGATTCAGCAACCTGTGCATTGCTGCTGCAGGCCACCTGCTTTTTTGAGCTTACTGCTATATTTCCCTGTTCATAAGTGTTTTTACCTTCTCACCAGGAATATTAAAATCTCATGCATCTTTTCACACAATGTGGGCATTCCATGTATATGGGGAGTGAGAAGACAGTTGTATGCAAGGGCCAAAGGGGCACACTATGAGTGAAAGTAGAGCAAGAACATTCAAAAGGAAATGCCTTCAAGTGAGTACAAGAGTAAATCAGACAGAGTTGTTTAAGGGCATCACCTTCAAGTTGGTTTGGTTAGTAAACAGCTCTGGGAGCAATCTGTAACCTTACCATACTTGATTTGGAAGCATCAGA
The DNA here is from genome assembly GCA_004024945.1 of Uropsilus gracilis. Classification (NCBI taxonomy): domain Eukaryota; kingdom Metazoa; phylum Chordata; class Mammalia; order Eulipotyphla; family Talpidae; genus Uropsilus; species Uropsilus gracilis. The sequence goes on along the minus strand of PVHY01002210.1, from coordinate 8,083 downwards.
TATCACCCTGCTGGAGAGTGTGTAGCTCTCAGACTTAGCTCTCGATTTCCTGAATCTTTTGAACCATTTTCCATATTGCTCCCGGACCTGCAGAGTGAAAGCATGCTCCAAGTCAGGTCACTGAGAGAAATGCAGATAGGAAGAGTCCTGGGTGGGAGCTATCTAGTTGTACCTGCTGATTGAGAAGGCAGTAAACCAGGAAGATGAAGACTCCCTGCAGGCTGTTGATGGTGGTGAATAAGTAGGCCATGACCTGGGTAGCTGAACCCACCTGCAGGAGCCCCAGACACCATGTGCATCCCAAAATGAAGAGTTGAACAGTAGCTTTAAATGTCAGCATCCTGGGTAAGAGAAGTAGGGAGGTTTATGAGTCACTGTATGCTAAGTCGTTTTCATCTCCACCCCATGAATGAATGACCCTATCCCTTCACTGGTGATGAGTTTTCAGACTGAGCTGTGATTGGCTTTGATCTTTGCTATCAATTATTCCCCACAACAGAAATGCTCTTGACTACAAGATAGCATTTTTATTTGAATTGAGTGACACTTCATTATATTTTTATGATGGTCTTGGGTGGTCCCTCATTTCATTTGACCAATACACTGATGAGGTACTATATATTAGGCTCTGTGCCTAATAGGTAATTCTACTCCTGAGTATCTACCCAAAAATGGAAAAACATTAATTTGCAAAGGAACATGTAACTTCTATGTTCACTGCAGCATTATTTACAAGAGGTAAATTATGAAAATAATGTAAATTTTCCAGGGCAGTTGTGTGGATTAAGATGTGCATACATATATTATATATATTATATTAAGATGTATATACATGTATATGTATATATGTGTGTGTATGATATACACAAAATAGAATACTATTAAGTTATTTAAAATAAGATAAACTTCCCATCTTTAGCAATATGAATGAACTGGAGGTGATTATTCTAAGTGATATAGTTAATAGAGAAAAACCAACACTGAGTAATTTCACTCATGAATGGAATATAGAGAATCAAAAATGGAACAACCAAAACCAAAACCAAACAAACCCTAAAAACCTCACTGTAGAATTGAGACTACCACTTGGATGAGATGCACATGATGGGCAAAGTGGAGAAGGAATCCAATGGGCTATGGTTGAGGGTTATGAGTGTTGGTGCTGGGTAAAGTGTGGTAACATACATCTGGACAGGTGTGGACTTCTTTTTCTAAATCATAAAGAGTAGTCAAATGAATTTTTCCTCCACAAAGATAATACAATTAAATTTAAAAGGCAAAGGAAAGACCCCTATTTTCATAAAGGTAATAGTGTGTCAAATTATTAAAACAATCAAATAATAGCATGTAAATCTTCAAAAAGATAATGATAAGAACATACCAAAAAAAGCATTAAATTTATACAATGCTTCCTATTATGAAGGACTGTTCTATCCTTCTAGGTTTAATGCTACCTAGGATCTTCCCTGAGACAAGAATTGAAAAAGAGCCAGAAGAAGATTGGTCTGAGGCTGGGGCTGAATTGTGTAGGCTGGGTTGTGGGTTCACACACAGACTTTTCTGAAGGCTACATGGGAAGTAAAACATTCTTCTTACTTCTATCTTAGGACAGCTGACAAAAGTCCAGATCATGTGTATAAATCAATATCAGTTCTTTATGTTGCTGAGAGATGCAAAGGTTGGGACTGGAGTGTATCAGCAATACACTCCACAAAAACCAAACTATCTGCCACTGAAGTTATATCTTTTCACTTGGGATCCCTCAGATGACTTTGAAAAGGGACATTAGGAACATTGAGGCATATATTTTTTGGTCCTGGGACCTCACGTGTCTGTAGGGTTGTCACCTCTTTTTATCCTACCTTGTGTTCTGGAGGGTGGACACATCACTGTTGAGGGAAGAGAGTTTACTTCTCAAAATCCAAAGTGCCATCAGGAAAAAAAGCATATTGACCTTCAGGAAACCACAGAAATTTATCTGTTATCTATTTTCTCGCTTGTTCAATATCAAATTCACATTTCAGTAGCTTTCATGATCAGTAGTATTTTTAATGTTTACAGTTTTAGGAGTAGTCTTATAAAACCAAACCCATAACAATCCAGAGACACTCCTTGATTCTGCCACTCTCCCATCATGATTCTGCTCTTCTCAGGACCCTCAGTTGGATGTTCTGAAATCATCACTCACAGAGAAGATGGCACATACTGGTCCAAGGAAGCCCCATATAAATCCCTTCTCTGGATGGAGCCAGCAACTGAACAAGGGAGAGAATAAAAAATTGCATTGGAATTTAGGTTACTAGAGGGGGAGAGAAAATGGGGGGGGGGGCGGTAAAAGCAAAGGCCCAATGGTCTGTGGGTTCTTCTGTAACAGACATGTCTCCATGAAAGAGAGAGAAGCAATGAATAGGGACCATTTTTCCTACCCCCACTTACATGCAGTTGCCTTGGATTATAAATCCCAGTGTGCCATGATTTAGATGTCTTGAATAGGGGCAAAGGATTAGTAACTGACACAGAGTTCTTAAAAATCAGGGCTTTGAGAACAGATGAGTGGATGAAAAAGATGTGGTAAATATACACAATGGAGTATTAGTCATCAATTAAAAATGACAAATTTGATGAATTTATAGACACCTGGATGTGCCTAGAAGAAATCATTCTAGCAGAAATGAGCCAGATAGAAAGGGACAGAAACCAAATGGTTTCACTAATATATGGTCAACCAAATGAAACTACACAAGGGGAGAGAGGGGACCAGCTGGAGCAGGAGGGGAGGGGAGGTGGTGGGTGACCCCCAGGGACTGAAATGATGTGAAATATATATAAATAAAAAATAAATAAATGGGGAAAAAGAAAAATCAGGGCTTTGCTGATAGTGACAGAATTCATGCTTGCTACATTAGAAAAAAATTCAGTGTTAAGCAGGACATTTTAGAACAACAAAAACACACCAAGAAGAATGGAAACAAAAGAGAACTGAAGTTTCCAAAAAGGAGACCTGAAAGAACACATGTAAACATGAACTTAACAGAGGTTTAGTGGTGTGGTTAAGACAGAAGAATCTAGAACAGTCATTTCCTGGATAGAGGAGTAAGGACCTTGGTGAAGTACCTGTGATTCTAAAACAAAAATATGTATATATGGAAAGCAAGTAAAATCAACCATTTTAAAACTCAAACCCACAAAAGCCACAAAACAGGATAAGAAACTTCTACACTTTGATAAGAATGAAAAGTATGTAATGTTTTAACTTGAAGCTATTTTCATTTCTTCTCTTTGCAGCCTAGTATACAGCAGCCACATGTTGACCATGTTGTAGGCAACAGAAAGGCTACTTTTGGAGTGACATTAAAAGCATCATCTGCCAGGCACAGTGGCTCGTGCCTGTAACCTTCAGCCTATGAAGCAGCCGGGGCTAGGGATCGTGGTTCGAGTCCCACCTGGGGCACGTAGCGAGACCTAGTTCCAAAAAAATACCTGGGTGTGGTGGCGTGCATCTGTAGTCCCAGCTACCTGGGATGCAGAGGCTGAGGATTGCTTGAATCTGTGGTACCATGGGCAATGAGAGCCTGTGGTTCCACGGGCAAAAGTAGCGAGACCTAGTCTCAAAAAATTGATAGATAGATAGATAGATGATAGATAGATAGATAGATAGATAGATAGATAGATAGATAGATAGATAGATAGATAGATAGATAGATAGATAGATAGATAGATAGATAGATAGATAGATAGATAGATAGACAGACAGATAGATCATAGATAGATAGATGATAGATAGACAGACAGACACACAGATAGATGATAGATAGATTAGATAGATAGATAGATAGACAGACAGACAGACAGACAGACAGACAGACAGACAGACAGACAGACAGACAGACAGACAGACAGACAGATAGATAGATAGATAGATAGATAGATAGATAGATAGATAGATAGATAGATAGATAGATAGATAGATAGATAGATAGAAAAGCATCATCTTCCACAGAGTACAATCAGTATTTTTGTCTCACACTTTAACTCGGGGGGTTATTTAATCTCAAATTTTGGTGACTATTTCACCTGACAGGGAATTCATCTTAGAAACAAAAAACAGCATACACCTAGAGCATTACCAAATAATAGAAAACTACTACCACATCACCAGATACCAAAAGTTGTCATCAAGTAGGGTTAATAGGAACTTATCTAGGAATTTTTTCTAAATACTGGAAAACCAAGGATCAATTAAGAATTTAGAAAATTCTGAATTGTTCCTCAAAGTTTATAATTGAACAAGGGCGTTTCATATGCAAGAAAGGCCTGGGTGGAAGGGTATTTGACTGAGCTCAAGGTTTTGTGCAATCAAGACATGAAAGCTCAGACTTTGAGCAAACCACTAGAATGTTCAAAGGGTGTCTTCTCACACTGATATCTTTGTAAAAATTGTAGAGCATATTGGAAAGGTGTATAAGACAGCCTTCTGAACAAACATTGGTGGCGTCTAAATTCTACTGAATGGAGCCCACCAACAAGCAACTAGATGGCTGCTGCACCCCTGGGGTCCTGGACCATCAGGGCACCTTTCTCAGTAGGGAGTAAACATGTAAGAAACCCTGGTAGGACCCCTGCACCGGGAGGAACCATTGCATGGGAGGGGAGGGAGGTGTAGGACACCCCTACCATTTCACTCTCACTCCAGCTAGTCTTCAAGAGGAAGAGGAGCACAAATAATATCAATACCATCATAGAATGGGTGAGGGACCAGGTAAACGTCTAGCCCATACATCTGAGCAGGACACAAGAGATGGAATATTAAGAGAACCAGTGCATGCTGGACTGGAAAAAACAACTACAGAGACAAGATGTCAATAATTCACGCCTACGTGCTCACCAAGACTGGAAGAACCAAAATCTCATTTCTGCAATGCCATCTAAGAGAGTAAGGCACCCCTTCCCATTCCATGGGAGAGAAAGACCACAGAGTCGGGGCATCAGCCCTGCAGTAAAGCTGCAAACTGAGGCAGTGGTAATGATCTACAGCAGCCATTCACAGATGCCTGTATCCAAAGAGAAACTTCCTTGCTGACACTGACTTGGAGTGAGGCTCCCTAAACCAGACAGCAGAAGTATAAGGTAAAGAAGCTGCAAAACAACACAGAGAGGCAGTGGAGAAGGCAGCCAGCAATGAGAAAACACTGACAGACCACAATAAATTTAGACTGGCTACCAAATACAAGGTTAAGACTGAAAACTTACCAGCATGGTTTGCCTTGTCCCAAGAACACAGTCCCTCACCCAGAGAAAGGACACTGTCACAGATCAGACACTACTGAACTTAACACATGAATTAATGGACTTAACAAAACAGCAAAGAGAGAGGGGTCAGAGTGATTGGAACTGTAGGAGGGCATGAGAGGTATGACGGTAACCATTTACTGAGATTGTAACTTAAAGAATAGAAATAAATTACTTGACTTAAAAGAAAAATATTGTGAAGAAAAAAAAATAAAAATACATTCTGCTGAGTGGGTTTGACCCACTAGAGATCAAGATCAGAAACAAGAGCTTCCAGCAACTCCCTCTGAAGCCACCCGCCCCTCCAGGTGAGGTAGACTCCGCCCACCAGCACTGCACATCATCCTGTGACGTCTGGACCCCACCCCAAGACCCAGCAGATGTGCACATCCATCTGACCAGCCTCCCAGAACTCCCTCTGTGCCCCCGCCCCTCCAGGTGAGGAAGACCCCACACACAGGCACTGGCCATCATCCTGCCACCTTGGGACCCCACATACTGACCAGCATCCCGGTGTGTCCCTCTGACACGCATCCCAGTGACTTCCTCTGAACCCCCTACCCCTCCAGGTGAGGCAGACTCCGCTCACAGGCACTCCACATCACCATGACACTTTGGGACCCGACCCGACTCCACCCAGAGACCCAAAGCCAGGCATGTGCCTCCAAAAGGCCTCCCATTGATTCCCTTTGAGCCACCCGAACAGCCAGGTGAGGCAACTGTGCCCACAGGCACTGCGCATCATTGTGCCACTTCGAGACCCGACCCAGAGACCCAGCATCAAGGCGTGTCCCTCCGACACACTTCCCAGTGACTACCTCTGAAGACCACGCCCCTCCATTTAGGCAGACTCCGCCCACAGGCTTTGCACATCATCGTGCGACTTCAGGACTGACCCAGAGAATGAGCAGCCAGGTGTCACTCCAACTCGCCTCCCAGTGACTCCCTCTAAAGCCCTCCCGCCCCTACAGGTAAGGAAGACTCAGCCCACAGTCACTGCGCATCACCGTGCCACTTTGGGATCCGGCCTACAGACCCAGCAGCCAGGAGCAACCACCCAACACGCCTCTAAGTGACTCCCTTGGAAGCCCCCAGCCCCTCCATTTAGGCAGACTCCGCCCAAAGGCACTGCACATTATCCTGCCACTTTGGGACCCACCCAGAGATGCAGCAGCAGGTGCTTCTCTCTGACAAGCCTCCCAGTGACTCCTTCTGAAGCTCCCCGCCCCTCCAGGTGAGGTAGACTCTGCCACAGGCACTGTGCATCATCATGCCACTTCAGGACCCTGCCCACAGACCCAGCAGCTATGCCAGTCCCTCTGACATGCCACCCAGTGACTCCCTCTGAAGCACCCCGCCCATCCAGGTTAGGCAGACTCTGCCCACAGTCACTACAAATCATGGTAACACTTTGGGACATTCCCAGAAACCCAGCAGCTAGGCGTGTCCCAATGAGCTGCCTCCCAGTGACTCCCTCCAAAGCCCTTCACCCCTCCAGGTGAGGCATACTCCATCCACAGACACTGCACACCATCATGGCACTTCAGGATCCACCCAGAAACCCAACAGGTAGGTATGTCCCAATGACACACCTCCCAGTGACTCCCTTTGAAGCCCCCACCCTCCATTTAGGCAGACTCCACCCCCAGGAACTGCACATCATTGTGCCACTACTGGACCCACCCAGAGACCCAGCAGCCAGGCACGTCCCTCTGACACGCCTCCCAGTGACTACCTCTGAATCCCCCTGACCCTCCAGGTGAGGCAGACTCTGCCCACATGCACCTTGCATCATCGTGATAATTAGGCAACCGGAGCTGCTACTGACAAGGACTCTAAGCAAACACTCAGTAGTACACAGAGACACACAAGAACATTTAGGGCAAAAGCGGAGGGGGTGGGGGATATAAATAACAAACAAATCAAATCTTGGAAACCACTGACACAAAAAAATTTAAATTTGAATGTTATCAAAGTAATTCAAATACAAGAATAGAAAGCCCAGAAACTAACAACCATAGCAACTCAGGCACAAACCTTAAAAAATCACATGCTGCCTTCAGGTAGTAGCTTAGAATTTGGGTTTGTATATCAGAGGATTCCAGGTACATAAGGTCTCCTGCAAAGACTCACATTTAACAACCCAGGGACTCACAGAGAGCTAAACTGCAGAGAGGATCTGCAGAATATCAGAGCTGACATCAAAGCCCAAAAATGCAGGTGCTGCTGTTGCAACACCAGCTCAGACAAGGGAAAGACTAATTCCCCCAAACTGCCCACAGGAACAAAATAATCCAGACACAGAAACACGGTTAACCACAACCTGGTAGATGACAACATGTCAACCAATACCAGAGCAGCCGTTACTTAAGACATAGCGCAAGCCCAAAGAGAAAACATGGTAAGGAAGAAAAACACAAATACTCAAGGAAGCCCAAAGGGAAACAATAATTCACAGAAGGACAAACAATCTCCTAAAACCAACAAGGAGGACATCGAAGAAATGCACAATATGTCAGATAAAGAATTCAAATACAACATGATACAAGCACTCAATGAGATATGAGTAGAAAAACATAAAAAAACTTATATGATGGATATAGGGAAAAACAAACAAATAAGAAAAAATGAAAACAACCAATGGGACTGAACCATGGAGTGAGAGAGGAGGAGGGGGAAGATGGCGGGGGAGGTAAACAACAGGTCAAACAACCAACAACTGAACATCAACTTATCCAACCAACAATTTGCAGAAAAATGGGAGGAGTGACTGAAGGGGGGATACAGAGGGGGG
>PVHY01002209.1:71093-132939 GCA_004024945.1 Uropsilus gracilis | reverse complement strand
TTTTCTCCCAGTTGGTTGGGTTTCTTTTTGTTTTGTTTACTGTCTCTTTTGCTGAACAGAAACTTTTTAGTTTTATATAGTCCCAGCTGTTTATGCTTTCCTTCATTTTTTTGCCGGCCATAGTTGTTTCCCCAAATGGATTTCTGAGGTGAAATTCATGAAGGGTTTTGCCCAGGTTTTCTTCTATGTATTTTATGGTTGCAGGTCTCACTTCCAGGTCCATTATCCATTTTGAGTAAATTTTTGTACAGGGTGTGAGGGTGTTATCCTGGTCCATTTTTTTACAAGTTTTGATCCAGTTTTCCCAGCACCATTTACTGAAGAGGCTATCCTTGTTCCAGGGTATGTTTTTTGCCCCTTTGTCAAAGATTAATTGACTGTATATGTGTGGTTTTATTTCCGGATATTCGATAATTGTGTTTTTTTCCCACAAATCAAAGGTTGGTAACACAGTGCAGAAACAAGTCTATTGGCATCACTTTTTCAACAGCATGTGCTTACTTCATAGCTCTGTGTCACAATTAAAGTACATTGTTTTCTTAAATACAATGCTACTTCACACTTACTAGACTACTGTATAGTGCAAACATAATTTCATAGGCATTGGAAATCATAAAATGTATGTGACTCGCTTTATTGTGATATATATGCTTTACTGTGATGGTCTAAAAGCAAACTTATATTATCTTTGAAGTCAGCCTGTAAATGTAAAGGCACTGAGGCCGGAGTGTGCTCCATATCTGTAAGGGAGCAGTAAAGAGGAAAATGTGTCTAGACAGAAAGATGAAGTTTGGGACGTAGCTGGGACATACCAGATGAAGTTTTCAAAGCTGTTTTAAGGATTTTGGTCTTAGAAATAAGAGACGTTACTAGCAGATTTTAAGCAGAAGAAGGATGTCATTGGGTTTGATTTTAACTATGTCAAAAAATGAAGGAAAGTGAGAGGCTAGCTTGGAAACTGTTGTCACAACCATAGAAGGAAAAGAAAGTGGCTTGGACAATGACAGTAACATAGGTGGCAAAATTCTTGAATTTAAGTGTGAGAATTTAATATGGGTAGATTATCATTGTTTCACTTTATGTCAAGGAAATAACTTTTTTTGGGTAGGGGAGTTTTCTGGTTTTCCATGCACTTGTCATGTGAGGATCATAAGCCAGTTTTATAATTGGTCAATATTAGTGTCATTGTAGATTTATAACTAGTGGTTAATTTACATCTTAACTTTTCATTTTCTGTAAGTTTAGTCATATTTTATGTGTAACTATGAGTTAGCTGTATATATAAGGGGTATAAAGGACAAATGCTTCAATTTCTTATACAAAGAAAGTCAATTAACATTTGTAATGGTTTGAACAACCAAACCAAGAGTTAAGTTGGAAAGTACAGTTTGGAACAGGTGATGTTCCCTCTTTAGATCACATAAAATAGTTGCTTCACAGTACTTATTTTTATCCTTTTAATTCACAAAGCATTTGGACTCTGCTATATATCCAGAGAGTAATAGCGATTCAAAAGAAATAAACTATGAGTTAACTTCTTTCCAAAGGTCAAAGTTATCTTTTTACTCTAAGTACCTTAGAGATAAGATAGAAGGTCAATGTTTGATTTATGCTTAAATTCTTAAAGTCTAAAAAGAGTTGTTAATTCACAGTTAAATACTTTACATATGTTTATTGACTTAACAAAATGGATTCATATTTCTCTTACTGGAAAGCTATTAAACAGAAACATGTCATAACAAAAAGTTTTTAATTCTTACTGTAAATGAATTCTTTGAAATTTTAACTTTTTGCTGATGTTAGAAAAGATACTGATAACTTGATTTTAAATAATGACAAGTCTGATCAACAAAAATGATCAAAGACAGCAAAGGTTCTTAAGGAGAACTTCATTATTTTTTAGGTCATCTATTATTATCACTACCTTATTTATTAGTACCTATAGAAAGAACTATAAATGTTCACTTAAATTTACAGTGACTAATTTTGAAAAAATAAAAGTTTCTACTCATGAAAATGGCAAATTAAAGCTGGAAGCAAAATTTGGCCCAGTACCTGATTTTATAAATAAAGCTTTATTGGAACACTGCCATACCCATTAATTCATGCTTTATGTGTCTGCTTTCATGCTCCAATGGCAGAAAAGAATAATAGTGAGAAAGTCATTGGCCACAAAGGTGAACATAATTTAGTACATAGAGCTTTGCTGAAAAAGTTTGCTGATCCCTGGTTTAGCAAACTGAAGAAGTGCAGAAAAATAGTTAACAACAAAGATAAGCAGGTTCTATCTAACAAACTTCCCAGAAACTTAATTCTAGAATCAAATTATTCTTAAAAACTAATGAAATAACTTTTGAAAAGAAAATATTATAGAATTACTTGATTAGATATTAAAATAACTACAAATAAAAAGACAAACTTCAAATGGATGACATGTTAAAATTTGTTAACACTGTATTGAAGTAATATAAAAACTAGAAGAGGATATTAGAAACTATCTTGGAAAAAAAAACCATGTTTTAAAAACATTAAAAGTCTGTTGAGTGTAATTTAAGCACTGGGAGGCAAAGAGGCCAGGAATCGCTTGAGTTTGCAAGTTCGAGGCTACTCCCGGCAACATATCAAAACCTGATCTTGAAAAAGCAGCTAGGAGTGGTGGTGGGTGCCTGTAATCCCAGCTATTGAGGAGGCTGAGGCTGGGAATCACTTGAGTCCATGGGGTCGGGACTACCCCAGGCAACATCGTGAGACTTAGTCTCATAAAAATAAACAAACAAACAAATGTCTAACGGTAACCTTCTCTCTATAGAATATGTTAAATATTTTCAAAGTATAATCATTACTGTTAAAGACAGTATTCTGTGACAGTAAATTTCATGTCAGCAAATTACTTAGATTGCGAAAGTGCCTTTCCTAACTTAGAATGAAATTGAGTACTTATAAAGTTGGGATGGGAATTTCTGAATTTATCCCTTCTTTCCATGCTGGAAAAAGACCCACAAACTACTCAATTCTATTAAAACAATTAAATACTAATTGTTATTTACTGAGACTAAATACCCTGACAGTGGGCTTAGCCTCTACAAGCAGTTACAAGGTTCAACCTTTAAAAACCACACGTGTTCTCTCTCTCACTCTGTGCAGACACACAGATCTGTATTACCATCAACTGAAGACTTTCATAAACTTTGAAAGTTCAACCATATCTTTCTTCCTAACAAAGAAAACAGGTTTAAAAGCCTATTAATTTTAATGAAAAATTGTGACACATTCTGAATAGTAGTGATTATTACCATAAAGTGTTTTTATTAAAAAAAAGTAATGTACTAGGAAAATTTTTCATTCAGTGACAAAATTGAATATATGTTTTAAGTGGGTAATAAAACTATTCCCTTAATATATGAAGATTTTGCTGTTTGACTGACCTATTCAGTTAGTGACAGACTTGCACACCCAGGGAATTTTATACCACAGCCTCCCTCAAATAGAAACAGCTTATCTAGTAGCTTGGAAAAAAAAACCCCAAAACGAAAACAAAACTTAAGTTCCTACAGTTGTTGTGTACCCTGTTATGCTTGTTTGCAAAAGGAATTAAATACTTAATTCAACTCTTGTTGAAGAATTTGAGGGTTCACTCATGAAGTTTAGTTCAAGCTGTGTCTAGAGAATGCTTACACCATTATGACAAGGATTCTTGCCAGTCTTAAAGGGCTCAAATAATGCTTATAAATACTTTACTATCTTAGGTTCCCAATGATTTTATAGATCAGTTCCTTGAGAGTTTGATACTTGCAGCATATTGCTGTCTTATTGGAAAAACTGAACAGGTTTCCCTATAAGTTTGAACCCTTGACCTTTTTCTTATTGGTTCAGATAGTCAAATGGTAGTTTTCAAGCTTTTAATTTCTACCAGCCACTGAAATTTGCTATTTTTTCCTCTATTTAATACTGACAATGACTTTAAATCCAGATAAATTAAAAAAAACACTCCCCATAAAATAAAAATCCCAAAATACCCTGACAGTGGGCTTAGCTTCTACAAGCAGTTACAAAATTTTATAAAATTTTTGAGAAAAAGAAAGGCACCATTTATTAAACTAAAGTTAATGACCAATTTAAAGGCTACATAACTCTACCTGTCTGCAGCAAAGCAAGGAGGAGTCTATAAGTTATTTTTGATTCAGCTCAGAAACAATAAAGTTCCCAAGGGGGGACAGCAAGAAAACAATTTTTCCTTGATGGAAAGAGTAGTAAAATATACTTTGATAATTTAAAAAGCATAAAAATCATCTTATAAACTGTAAGAGCATTTGTGGGAAAATATATAGCTACTTAAAAACAAAGTACAAAGAAGGGCATGACATTTGATTAACAGACTGTGTCACTAGCCTAAATCTACAAAACTGCAAATCAGCTACATACAAAATGAACAAAACATGGCTTTTTAAGATATAATAAAGATCTGATGTTCAAGACATCTTTCAAGAAAACACAGAAAGAAACTGAACACATTTCATGTTCATTGATCAGAAGAATTGATATTGACAAAATGGTCATTTAACCTAAAACAATAGGCCGGGCACGGTGGCTTGTGCTTGTAAGCTTCAGCCTATGAAGCGGCAGGGGCTTAGGGATCGCGGTTCGAGTCCCGCCTGGGGCCCGGAGCGAGACCTAGTTCCAAAAAATAGCTGGGTGTGGTGGCGCGCGCCTGTAATCCCAGCTGCCTGGGAAGCTGAGGCTGGGGATTGCTTGAGTCTGTGGTACCCTGGGCAACAAGAGCCTGCGGTTCCACGGGCAAAAATAGCAAGACCTAGTCTCAAAAAAAAAAAAAAAAAAAAAACAAACCCTAAAACAATATAGAGTCAATGGCATTTGTCATAGAAATAGAACCAAAATATCCTAAAATTTCTACAGAATCACAAAAGACCTCAAATAGTCGAAATAACCTTAACTAAAAGGAACATCAAACTGCAACTTTGAACTACCTAGAAAGCTACAATAATCAAAACTATGTTATCATACTAAATACTGACACACAAATGAAAGGAATACAATTGTGCAACCAAAAATAAAACCACATTTATGAACAACTAATTTATGACAAAGGAGTTGAGAACAAAAATGGAGAAAGAAAAGTCTTTAAGACATCATTCAGGGAAAACTAAACAATCACATGCAAAAGAAACTAGATTACTGCCTTACATCATAAACTAGAATCAATTCAAAATGGATTAAAGACTTGATAATTAGATCTGAAACCATAAACTACACAGAAGGAAACACAGGTAATAAACTTTGCCTTAGTGATGTCTTTGTGGATACCCTTCCCCTCCCCCTCCATACTAAGAGAAACAAAAGGGATATAAACAAATGGGACTACATCAAACTAAAAGCCTCTGTACAATAAACAAAAACATTAAAACGAAAAATCAATCTGCAGAGAGAAGATATTTATCTGCAAACCAGGTATCAGGCAAAAGATTAACATAAAATTTACATATGTATATGCATAAAAACATATGTAAACAAAAAAATACAACCCAACTAAAATGAGGACAGTTTCTAAATAGGCATTTTGTCAAAGAAAATATGCAAAAGGCCAAAAAAGGGGAAAAGATACTCTACATAACTTACTATGAGGAAAATATAAAATAAAACCGTAATAAGATAGCACCTTACACTTTCAGAATGGTCATTCTCACAAAAATAAATAGCAGGCATTGGCTAGGATGTGGAGAAAAAACAACTCTATGTAGGTATTTAAACTGGTGTAATCACTATGGAAAACAGTATGACAGTTCTCAAAGTATTAAAAACACAACTACCACATTATCCTGTAATGTCACTTCTGGATATTTATTATCCAAAGAACATGAGAACAACAATTTAAAAAAATATATATGGACCTTTATGTTAACTGCAGGACTAGTCACAATATTCAAGATATGAAACAACCCAAGTGTCAGAAGAGTGACACATAGATAAACAAGGTATTATGGTATGTTACATATATATTACTTAGCCATATAAAAAGATGAAAAACTGTCTTTTGTGAAAACATGCATGGACGTTGTGGGGATTATGTTAAATGAAATCAGGTGGAGAAAGACAAATACTGTATGAATTCACTCACTGTGAAAGTAGAAAAGAAAATAAAAAAGCAAATGAACAAATAAAGCAAAAATCCTTAGATTCTGAAAATAGAGGGGAAGATGGTGGAAAGGTTTGTTGATAGTGGATGGTGACTGAACATTTGGAATTGGGTGCGGTAGATATGAGAAAATGTACTGGTATAACACACAGTGTTGTAAACTAATGTTACGCAATAATTAAAAATGCTATTAAACAAGAATGCAACTAGAAATTTGGGTCTAAAGATATTCTGGAATTTTTTCAGGGACTTGATTTGGGATGATAAAAATCTCAAGAGTCTTGTTTTATACTTTAGAATACTTTATCTTCTACAGCATATAAAAAAAATCAATATTTGTAAATATTAATACCATTAACATTACATGGAGCTTAGAAATATACTTATTTCCTCTGAGAAACACTTCAGAGGACCATAAAGATGTTCAACTAATGATGAAGATATCATTATTTTCTTATAGTCCAGGAATCAGAAATAGTTTGAATTTGAGGAGGCAGAATTTGAGTCAACAAGTTTTCCCTTCTGTTTTAGATTCCATTTCTGAAAATAAATGCTTTCTAAACAGCAACAGCAGGTGCAGTTTATCACCATGTATCAGGCATATACATTACAAATGCAGAGACAGGTAAGATTTTTTTCTTTTGCTGTAATATTTATGCTTATGTGATCAAACTTTTCCTTGCTTTTCAACAAACTCTAGGAAAAATAAAAAGCTAAGTTCCTCTAAATTTCAAGTTGTCATGGTAGGAAATAGAAAAAAAAAATGAAGAACATTTACTGAGTACTTAGTATATGCCAGGCACATAACCTCCCATTAACATTTGCAATATGCTTTTTTTTTTTTCATAAATAGAAACTTACTGTTTAGATTACTTAAAAGCAATTTCTTTGAGGTTATAAATTAAATGTAGCACAGGCTAGATAAAACTCATCATCTGCATGACTGCGAAGTCTTGCTTTTCTACTTCAATCTTTTATATGGTTTTAGGTCCTTGAACAACAAAATCAACTAAAAATCAACTTGACCAATGAAAATATAAATGACAGAATAGACTATATCTTACATTTAATATGCTAAACAAGATATTTTATAAGTAAACCAAGACACAATACATTTTTCACATTCAAATGAAAAAGTAAATACTATGTGATGTTCAATTAAGTTATTAATAATTCTATGTGTTATCTTGGGTAGGTTATTTAACATTTGTTCTGAGTCTCACTTTCCTCATTTTCTCATTTGTAAGAGGAAGACTAAGTCATATTAATGTTTTTGTGTGGTAAACATTAAATTATGACAGAGATAATGGTTAACATACTCTCACACACATTAAGTTCTGCACCACTAAAAAAGAGTACTATAAAGGCCATAGGGGCTGGGCATGGTGGCATGTGCCTTTAATTGTAGCCTACAAAGAGAGACCGAGACTAGGATTCCCTTGATTCCATGGGTTCCAGATCTGCCCAGGGCAACATAGCAAGACCTAGTCTCAAAAAATAGCTGGGCATAGTGGCATGTGCCTGTAATCCCAACTACCTGAGAAGCTGAGGCTGGGGATTGCTTGAGTCTGTGGTACACCAGGCAATGTGAGTTTGTGGCTCCCCAGGGAACAAAGCGAGACCTAGTCTCCAAAAAAAAAAAAAAAGGCTGCAAAAGTTTAATTCCCCTCCTTCTCCCCCAACAAAGTAATAGGGGAAAAACCCAAGAGCACCAACCCATACCTAGAACTTAAAAATGTCCTTAAAAGGTTACTTTCAAAAGTGAAAATCTTGATGGAGATGAAAAATACATATTTTAGCTACTGTATTTACATCAGCTAATTTAGCTAAAATAGATACAAAGAACAAAGTCTAATGTTGGTAGTTAGAAAAAGAAAGAGGAGTTTCAGGAACCCTAAAAGGAAAGGAAAACACCCACAAATTCAAAGTACCAAAGACTCCTGGATAATCGTAACGATTATAAAATTCTATTATATATTAGTCAGGGAACTTGAGCTCATTTTCCAGGAAAAACAGCTTTAATAGTTTTTTCTTTTCATATCTGAGGTGTTTTGTCCAATTTTTAATTAGGTTGTTTGTTCCCTTGTTGGACTATGAAAGAGCTTTGTAAATTTTGAAGATTAGCCCCTTATTAAATGTATGATATATAAATATTCTTCCCCATTTTGTTAGTTGCTTTTTTGTGATTTTTTTTGAGGTGCTAAAAGTAAAGCTTGATACAGTCCCATCTGTCTATTTTTTGTTTTGTTTCCTTGCTGCTTAGATTGTAGTTCCAAATATATCTTTGTGGTGGATGTCCTAATACGTGTAGTACGTATTTTCTTTCTAGTACTTCACCGGTCTTGGTTCTAATGTACAAATCGTTAGCTCACTTTAAGTGAATTTTTGTGCATGGTATTACTTATGGGTATTGATTTTTTTTTTTTTTTGACATGTAGGCTGTCCATGTTTCCCAGTACCATTTATTTAAAAGGTTATCTTTTCTCCACTGTGTGAAGAAAAAAATTCCTAAGTAGTTGCCCGTATTTATATGGAATTATCTCCGGCTTTCAATTCTGTTCCATTGGCCTGAGTTTCTCTTTTTATTTCAGTCCATCCTGCTTTGATTACTGTTGCTGTGTAATACTGAAAAAAAGTCACTATGGTATTTCAATAATATTAGTGCAATATTTGTAAACATTTAGTGCAAATCTGTACATTGCTTTGGGTAATAATGGCCATTTAAATAATGTTAATTCTTCTATTCATGTGCATGAGTTATCTTTCATTTCTTTTTTTTTTTTTTTAATTTCCCTTAATGGAGACATAGTTTTTATTATACAAGTCCCTCACCATCTTCTTTAGGTTTATTCTCAGGATTTAATTCTTTTTTCATGTGATTATAATTGGAAACATACTCCTTACTTAGTTCCCTTTCTTCTGATATATTGTTCACATATATAAATACCACTAATTTTTGTGTATTGATTTTGTCTCCTGCCACCCTATTATACAAACACTTACTATTTCTAGAACCTTTTTGGTAAAATCTTTAGGATCCTCTAAGTAAATTAGTATGTCATTTGGGAATAGCAAATTTCACTTCTTCTCCAATGTGGACTCCCATTATGTATTTTCTTGCTTATTACTTCATCTAGAACTTCAAGAACTATGCTGAATAAATGCTACTGAATATTTCTATGTTATTTCCAATCTTAGTAGAAATGCTTTCAGTTTTTTACCACCGAGTATGATATTGGCTGTAGGTTTGTCATATATGGCTTTTATAATATTTAGATAGGTTCCATTCACTCCCATCATTGGATTGTGTCAAATGCTTTTCTGGGTATTTGTTAAAATAATCATGCAGTCTTTTTCTTCTTTTGCTGATTTGACCAATGACATTGCTAGATTTACATTTGTTGAAATAACCTTCCATCTTTGGGATGAAGCTTACTTGATGATGGTGGATGATTCTTTTGAGATGTCATATTGGGATTGTTAGGGATTTTGTTATCTTTGTTCACCAGAGATGTTAGTCTATAATTTCCTTTTTTGGTACTGTCTTTGTTTGGCTTGAGGATCAGGGTGCTTTTGGCCTCCTAGTCTGTATAGGGGAGATCTCCTCCCCCTTAACTTTTTGAAGAGTGTGTGTAAGAAAGGTAGTAGGACTTCTTTAAAGGTTTGGAAGAATCCACTGGCGAAGCCATCTGATCCTGGGGTTTTGTTTGTAGGGAGGCTTTTTATTACTCTTTCAGTTTTATCAATTGTGCCTGGACTGTTGAAGTCATTTCATTCTCGTTTAATCCTGGTAGGTTATGAATCTAAAAATTTGCCCATTTATCCTAGGTTGTCCAATTGGTTTACAAAGAAACTGTTACAGATTCCATAAATATGGGTTTTCTCTCTTCATAAAGCATAGCTAATGGCTCATCAATTTTATTTTTTTAAACAACTCTTGCTTTCACTGGTCTTTTGGACTGTCCTTTTATTTTCCATTTTCATTTTTATACCCTTTGCTTTTTATAATTTACACTGCTAAAGGTCCATAATTACAAATGTTTCAGTAAAAGCATTCAGACAGAAAAACATAACTTTAAATTCCTATGTGTTTTATAATCTGAAAAGATATTGTAAAAATAAATGTTCTCAGAAGTTGGTTATTTTGGTATTATTTCTCAAACTGTTCTGATAGCTTAAAAAATTATCTTTCAAAAACTTGAGATTTCAATATAGCATTTCATTTAACATAGATTTTCAGTGAATACATAAAATTATATATCCTTAATTACAATTGGTATGTTAAAGCATTTTCAGCCTGCTTTCAAAGTAGAATGTTGATGTGTGATTCAGAGGTTACAGGCAGAATTAAAAATACTAAATTCTGTTCTGTACAAACATCTAATAAATCCCAACTAAGGTAGCAAGTAATACACTTGGTTTTTGTAATTCCTAATGGTTCTTTAAGATATAAAAGTTTTTTCAGAATTCAGAAGTTTTTCATTTTTCATTTTTTGTGATTCTATCTATAGATTCAATCTATAGTGAATACCATTATGACTGGGATTGTGAAGACAAGAGGTGACCTCCTGTGTCTACTCTCTTTCAAGACTGTTCTAATTTGCCATGCATTTTAAAAATGGAAGAATTATGAAACACCAAAAATATACTATTTTTTAATATTAATGTCAAGCTGAGAAGAAATGAGATGGAGTTTTCATTTACTATTCTGGTTTTTATTTTTGCCTGTGTAGTTCTACTAAATATTAATATGTAATTTAACTTATATTACTCTGAGAGTTATAGCAATAAATTACAAGAAAATTGCATGGTTACATGGTTTAACAGTTCTGTCATTTTTAAATATGATTTCTGTTAATCTAGCAAAAATCATCTGTTATTACTGTTGAACCACCTACCCCTGCATAGCACACAACTGTTAAAATGTAAATTGCCCAACTATTTTTAGCTGCTGCTGAAAAAAAATTCCTGTCTTCAGGAATAATGATTTAAAGCATTGTGTTCATTTTGTTTATCAAGCAGCTATTCAGCCTCTAGTGGGCCCAAGTGCTTATGCAAGCAAAAGCTTTTAAGAATGCCTGCAGCTGCAATCCAACCTTCCAGGTAGGCTGCAGGTTCAGAGCACAGCTGCCCTAGGCTACATAAAACTCAGATCCATCTGGAACTAAATTTCAAAGAGGATTTCAAATTCCAGTTTTCATGTATCACATGGAAAAGGCAGGGTAAGAACATAAAAAAGAAGGAAGGCAAACAACCAAAAAGATGGTATCTCTACTTCAGCCTTAATAAAAAATAAGAAGCTCAGCCATGCTGCTCCTTCTAGATTACTACTTGCCAAGCCGGATATTCCATTCAGCATATATTTCGATGAGCTGTGACTCATCCAGCAGCACCTGCGCCCATGTGTTAAGTATTGCCAAATAAAAGCCCAACATCCATTTACACAACAAAGAGATGTATCCTACAAGGTTTGAGGCCTCAGTCCAAAAATCTTGCTCCCCATTTGTTCCAAGCAAAGAGGGTGAAAAAGATCTTCCTCAAACTAGGAATTTTAACACTGTAGGTAGACTTATGGTATAGATCCATTTACAAATGCTATTACTTCATTTTAAGAAATAAGTATATTTAATAGCACAAACACCCCTACAGCATTAGATTATCAAAACCATTAATGACAGCTCACCAAACCTTTCGAACCTCCTTCATGAAAGCTCTTTATTCTCAAAGGATACATTTTTGAGCAAAGAGGGATCAACAAACTAGTTGCTTGAAAGCTTTCCTGATGCTAGGCTGAAGTAAGGAAAGGCTTAATGAAGGCTTTAAAATCCACAAGGGCTTTACAATGAACATCTGACTTGGTGATTTATGCATATTAATAACCTCAGTCCTACTGAGGCAAGCTGAGCTGAACATGTCCTCCGAATCTTAATGTCTTTAGCTCCACTGGGATTATTACAAATGTAAATTTCTAAGATTCTCAGCTATTAATCTCTGTCTGTCCTCCTGTTCAGCAACATAATGACTAATTAAACATCAAAAGACCTGTATAGGAGATCTTCTTTGACAGCTACTGGCCTAGTTGTCTTCCCAAGAGGGGAATTCAAATGACAGGGACATAGAGGAAGAAGATAGGAGAAAGCAACAAATCATTGCAGGGAAATCTAGAAACTTAACATTAATGTGGATCTATCTCAATCAATGATTCTGTTAAGGAGCAAGCAGTTATGTGAAATATGCCTGCCAGCATCAATCAGTTATATTCTTATAGACAAATAAATATTTGAAATCAGTTTATTTACTATAAAGTTTTTTTTTTTTAAAGTGTACTTACAGAAGAAGGCAAACCAGGAGGCACCTTTCTAACTTTCTTTGCTTGCAAAGGATCTGCAAGTTAAAAAACAACACATTCATCAGCATGCCTAACAGAAACTATAGACTTCAAAATCAACAAGAATGATTTTCCCCCCTCATCTCTTAAATGTTTTTCAATATTTATAAGTAAGCAAGGGGATATAAGGATAGGGACATTTCCTCCCCCTCATTATTCCAGTGGAAAACAGGTTCTCCTAAATAAATAAAAAAGAGATGCCTTTTGAAAAACATATGCAATAACTTTGTGAAGATGGCAGAATACAAATAACAGAAGAAAACACAAAGCAAAAAGCACGTGTGAAGAATGGTAATTAACATTTATTCAGGCTTTATTATAGATAGAAAGACAAGCAGGCAGATATAGGGTTAGACTCTATATCTTAAGCACTTTATATAGTTTATCTCAGTTGTACTTACAGAGGGGCATTTGGTGTAACAGGTTACTTTTATAATACAACACTTTAATAGAAACACAAATTTAGTATCCATAAAACATTAAGAATTATAAGGCATATTAAAAAGTAAAATTTAATGCTATACTACAATTTATGTTAAAAATTTGTTATAAATAAAAATCAAGGTTATAATAATGTCAAAGATGAACTACACAAATTATTACATGTTGGCATTGTTGTTTCCAATACCACACTGTATTCTCTATCACATTTACTTTAGTAACATAGATTTAAACTGCAACTTCAGTGCTATTAGACAACTTATCCTTGGGTGTTTACGATCTACTTCTTGGAAATAACTAGGTAAGACTCTTTCTGGAAAAAAAAATATAGATATATATAAATATATATATAAATATAAATAAGAACATAAATTTTTCTTATGCTTAACCAGTCTCGCTTGGTGTTTTAAAAGTGAGAATTGAGCAAGCATGATATTTCCCGGGTCATAAATGACATGACACAACAGGACATGCAATTATTTAAGAAAGAATGAAAACATTAGGGCTGGGAATCTTCACAGTGAATATCCCAGGAGGCTGCAAAGCTAAAAAAGCAATTTTATAAGTAGCACGTGGAAAATTTTAATAAATAAAAAGGGGAGAAAGCATTCTTTAGCATCTCTACCCCAAGAGGCAACTTCTATTTCCTTAAAAACAAAAGTGTCAAAGATAAGCAACATCTGGTTCTTCCTATATAAAACTTACAGGCAAAATTTCTGTTCTAAGCAAAGCTTTTGTAGATCTCAAGTCTTCACTATTAAAACAGCAATCAATTTAACCAAAGTCATATTCTGTATCAAGTCAACTCAATCCCTCCTATCAATTTGGACCCTATAACTACTTGGGGGTAATTAGCATAAGTGATGTTGTTGCTATTTAATTTAGGAATATTTTTTCCTGCCACATGACTATTCTTTTATTTTTGTTAACATTAGGTGCCACTATACAATTGCATACATGATGTTTGATTTAAAATCATAAATTCATTTCTTTGGTAGGCTGCAAGTGTTTTGTAAAGATACAGTAAACACAAAATAGTGCTTGGCATGAAAGAAACAAATGTCTACCATTATCATCATCATGATCAAGATGAAGATGAAGAAGATATAAACTTTAGTTTTTAGAAAATGAATTATAAAGTCATTCCAATCCCCACGTTCCTAGTTATTTCAATAGCTCTTTTTCTTCTGAGTTTATAGTAAGAGTTCATGGGTCTATTAGTGATTTCTGTATGTGTTCTCATAACAGATTATTAAGTTATTTTTTTCTACTGTTGACACTGATACATCTAAACTCGTATAAATGTTCCTAAGCTAACTCATTTAGAAGGAAAAAAGGGTAATGATGGAGCATAGATATTTTATAAATTATTTCTTTAATGACAATGAACCATTTCAGTGCAAGATTACTATATTGGTTTAATCATCTTGCTCACTCTAACAGTACATACTGTTAATAAACCATATAACTGAGAGGTGAATATGGTTAATCCTCCAAGCTGAAGCAGTTGAATGATCACTGTGCCCTTTTATACCTTCATACACAGCCTAGACCCATATTCTAAGGATATTTTTGCAAAACACAGGTTTGGTTGAAGGTAGATAGATAAATTGAACATAACAGTCCTCAAAGGTTTATGAAAAAAATCAGTATATTTTCTTTGGAGGACTGTATTTATTTTAGGAACTGTCTAATTCTTGATATAAACATGCTTTACAACCTCAATTTTTTTGTATAAAGGATTCTTTGGTAGGCTCACCAAAAATTTCCATGTTTAAACATAGATACACAAAAGAGATTGGCCTGGTTAGGCTATGTGAAAGACGTAAAAGTAGTTGAAAAAAAAGGTGGGGGGGTTTGAATGCTTAGTAAGTACTCATCATTTTGAGGCGATATTTTGGAAAGAGATGACAGTTGCACAGCATTGTGAATGTACTATATGTTATTGAACTGAACACTTGCATGGTTAATTTCACCTTGATTTTTTTTTAAAAAGTGGGAAATAGAAGTAACTAATATACAAAGAATTGTATATTAAGTTCTAACTCAAATTGGAGTTGGAGTTAGAAAATCTAGGTAAACCACCTACTAATTATACGAATATGTCCTCTTTTCAGTCTTAGTTTTACATTAAATCTAGAATTATTTTCAAGTCTGTTCTATTGCTGAAATGAGAATATACATAAAACCACTTTGTAGGTATGCTTATTTTAGTGAAAAATAAGATTTTAATGTTAGCACACAGGAGGAAAACAAATCCCAGTTCAAAAGTTCTGTTTTTAATTAAGTTCATCTTTAGCGATGACCGAACAAGAGAAAGAAATTATGAGAAACTTCTATTACTATTTTAGAAATTTAAGTCACCAAAGCAGTCATCTCAAATCACTTAATCTTTAACACTTATATTTATAAAAGAATTTTTATAATTACACTCACTAAATAAATACTAAGAAATTATATTTCTTTTAATCAAAATATATTCAGAAAGTTAAGTGGGTGGGGGGAGGGGAGACACGTTAGATGTTGAGGTTTGTTATGCAACTAATACACTTACCAAGTGCTGCAGAATCATGGAGTGGTCTTCTCCTAGAACTTGTGGCAGAGAAGGAGTAGTATGGTGTCCCAGGTTTTCCTGAAGAAGACAACTGTGCTGGGCTTCCAAGGCCTAGATCTTGTCTCAGGAGACTAGACTATAAAATAAAATCAAGGTAACAAGTTTACCTTTGCATTGAAACTAGTCTAAAAAAAAGTTTTTAAGTTAATACCTCCAACAATGGTTTGACCTGAAGAAGTATTAAGTACCTATTTGGGTTCTATTAGGTGACTGGCTTGAGCCTTGTTTCATTTTCTCCATCCTCAAACTGCTACTTTCTAGTAAATATGTCAATCCATGCAATATTAGGACTGAAACACAAATTACTAGGAGGTTCTATCCTTTAAAAATCAAGAATATTTTTGAAAAATGGTCACCTACTCTTTGCTAAGTATTTTTATGGGTATACAAGGTAGTTACTTCTGTTCTTTTGATATCTTTGTTTCAGGTGTGTCAATATTTTTAAGACTTGCCATTACAGTTTAGTTTTCTTCCACTGTGTCGTGTCTCATGCTATGAGTCTGACTGTCCTCCTCACCATCCTTAACATGATTCTCTGTATTTATTTTCAGTTTATTTCAGCTTATTTTCAGTTTATTTCAGAATCTCTTGAAAAACAGAATATAAGATAATGCCTCAGAAATAGCCTGATCAGTGCAAAGTAGTTTTCAATATTGCATTAAAGCAATCCATTAATAATAGTTCATATTCAGAGGTTAAGGGTGATCAGACCTTTATTGCATATGTTGCTATTAACTCATGTGCTCCCAATTGGACTTGTTCAGTTTTTCTATTTCTTTTTTTGGGGGAGTGGGTCCAAAGTACATGACTTACCATTTATTTCTTTAAAGTCATCTTGTTAGAGTTAAGCCATAATAATATTTTCTACTTTCATTTTTAAGTTCTGTAAACGACATAACTGTTAGCCTATAGACATAACTTTAGTATAGGGACATCAAGTATATGATTAAATAAAAAACCTCACAAAATATCAGAACGACAAGGCTGAGGTGGGAGCCAAGTATGCCACAATACTATGATGAGACTTTGTCAAATGGCTTCACTGAAATTCAGTCCGACATACTCAGTGATTTCCATGAGGTTAATTTGGCTAAATTTAACCTTAAGTTTTGAAGTGGCTCACATAAAATTGAAAGAAAGACAAGAGGGAAAAAGAAGACCTCAACCACTAAGAGAGCTATTTACACATGAGAGGATTCTCTTAATGACAAAGAAAGCTGTAATTACTCTGGGATACTATCCTCTAACAGTATATTTTAATAACCCTCATTGCCACCACCATATTATTAGTAGCTGTTCTGTCAGTCACTGAGTATCATAAAATTACTGAAAAATAAACCAAAGATGAAGTCAGAATGAATCTGTAGAATTTTGTAACAGAAGTCATCTTAGCCTAACCCTAGCCTCCATTCTAATAAAAGAAAACTCATTTCAGTTTATCACACTCTTTAATGTTTCAAACTACTATTTTTTAGAGGTAGAATTCACAAAAACATAAAAGGAATCATTTTAAAGTTTCCAGTAACATTTAGTGTATCAATAGTATTGGGTAACTATCACTGTGTATTTTCAGAACATTTTCATCATCCAAAAGGAAACTCCATACACACGAAACAATTACTTCTACTTCTCCTCCAGCTACTGGTAATCACTAATTGATCTCCTTCTGTCTTTATTAGATTGATCTATTTTGAATATTCAATATAAGTGGAATCAAAACAGTAGCTAACCCCTTCTTTAACATGTTTTTAGAGTGCATCCATGTTGTAGAATGTATAAGACCTTCATTTCAGCCAGGCATGGTGGTGTGTGCCTGTAAGCGACAGCCTGTGGAGAGCGGCTGGAACTGGGGATCATGGCTTGAGTCCCGCCCAGGGCAACATAGCGAGAAATTTAGTTCCAAAAAAAAAAAAAAAAATTAGCTGGGCGTGGTGGCGTGCAACTGTAATCCCAGCTACCTGGGAAGCTGAGGTTGGGGGTTGCTTGAGTCTGTGGTACCCCAGGCAACGTGAACCTGCAGTTCCATGGGCAAAAATAGCAAGACCTAATCCCACTCCCTCCAAAAAAGACCTTCACTTCTTTTTAGGGCTCAAAAATACTATACTCCATTTTGTGATAATAGTACAATTTTCATCTATGCATTCACTAATGAGACATTTTAGTGGTTTACAGGTTTGGATTATTGTGAATAGCATTACTATGAACATTAATGCACAAATATGTGAGTATTAACCTTCAATTCTTCAGGCTATATATCGAGAAGCAGAATTACAGGATCACATGATAATTATATATACATATATATACATATTATTATATATTATATATACATATATATATAAAGTTATATATATATAACTTTTGGAGGAACTACCAAAACGGTTTTCCACAGTGGCTGCACAATTTTACACTCCAGTGATATATTGGGGTTTTATCTTCTCCAAATCTTTATGAAGATTTAATATTTTATTTTTCTAAATTATAACATGAATATAAAGAGGTATTTTTATTTTTATTATTTTCTTACACCCATGGTCATATTTGTATAATTACTGATACCTTAGGTATGGCCCACCCATCTCCACCCTCCTCCAAATCATACCCCCTCTGGTCACTCCAGTTCCCCTCTCCTCTGCAAGTCTTTCATAAGCCTTTGGTTCCACAGGCAAATATCGTGAGAACTAGTCTCAAAAAAAAAAAAAAAAAAGATAATATCACCTGCAAATAGAGATAGTTTTACTTTCTACTTTGCAAACTGGATGGCTTTTCTTTTCTTTTCTTTTCTTGACTTACTGCTCTGGTTAAAAACTTCCAGTAAGATGCTGAGTATAAGTGATATAAGTGGACATTCTTGTTTATGTTTTACTTTGGGGAAAAGGCTTTCATGCTTTTACTATTGGTATTAGCTATAGGTTTTCCCATAAATGATGATTATCAAGAAGATGATGATACTACCTATTCCTTATTTGTTAAGTATTTTTATTATGAAAGCGTCATTTCTCAGATGTCATTATTCATCGCTGACATCATTATGTATTTTTTCCTTTTCATTTTATTAATGTGGCGAGTTACAATAATTAATTCCTTAATGTAGAACTACCTTTGCATTCTCAAGATAAAACACATTTTAATATGTTGTTCAATTTACCTTGCTAGTGTCTTGTAGAAGATTTTTACATCAACTGACAAAAAGATATTGCTGTGGTTTCCTTTTTTTCCTGTGGTATCTCTTGCTGTTTATAAGCATAATGCTGGCATTATAAAATGATTTAAGAAGTGTCTGAGAAGGATCAGTGCTAACTCTTTAAGTGACTGATATATTCATTAATGAGGACATTTTGTCCCAGAGCTTTTTATTTTGGCAAGGACTTTAATTACTGATTCAACCTCTACACTACTTTTTAGCTCTACTTACACTTTCTATTTCTTCCTGAGCCAGTTTTGTTTGTGCGTGTGTGTTCCTGGGACTTTTTCATCCAGATTACCTAATTTGTTAGAAAACAATTCTTAGCAGCATCCTTTTATAATCCGTTTTATTTTCTGAAGGTCAATAGTAATGCTTCCTGTTTTCATTTCTGACTTAAATTTTTTAAAGTTAATCAAGCTAAAGGTTTATCAATTTTGCTGAACATTCCAAAGAGTTAACTTTTGTTTTACTAATCATATTGTTAACCTAGTCTTTATTTAAAAAAAAAATTCTGCTCTCATATTTCCTTTTCTATGTGCTGCATGGTTTGTTCTTTTTCTAGGTTGATAAGCTATAAAGTTAGGTTATTGGCTTGAGATAGTCCTTTTAAACTTTGGTATTTACAACTTTTAAATTTCATTCTGATCATTGCTTTCATTACATTGCAAATGTTTGATTGTTATCTTTTCCCTTTCATTTGATAATTCATTTTTTTGGCCTACTGAACAATGCTGAGGCACATATAAAATAATCAATGTACTAAACCAGTCAAATGTACCAATGTACTAAACCAGTCATCTTTCAGAAATACTTATATTTAACATAATTTTTTTTTTTTAAGACTTGATCTCGCTATTTTTGCCTGTAGAACCGCAGGCTCACATTGCCCGGGGTACCAGAGATTCAAGTAATCCCCAGCCTCAACTTCCCAGGTAGCTGGGATTACATGCACACGCCACCATACCCAGCTATTTTGGGGGGGACTAGGTCTTGCTACGTGCCCCCAGCAGGACTCGAACCAAGATCCCTGGCCCCAGCTGCAGCTTCCTAGGCTGATGCTTACAGGCATGCACCATGCCCAGCCTATTTAACATATTTTTTCCTCAAATTATTCAAAAGGTAAATTCTTAAACAGAAATTATATACTCTCCATTATAAATAAGAATAAAATTTCAGTCAACAATCTGACATGTACATTAAATAATTTCCCTTAAGATAATTTCTAGGAGAAATGATAAAATTAAGGAAACAATCACTGCACACAGTCTTTTCCTATGACATACCATTATCAATGGATCTCCTGAGGATATATTTGTGAGACTAGTGTAACCCAGGAACTTATTAAGTCTCCCACAGACTTTATAGTGAAATTTCCATGGTAACAACTGCTTTGTGTTCTCTCTTCCTCTCTTCTTTTCCCTTCTTGTTCTGGGCAAATTCAACATCCCTCAAATTTCACTCAGAATATGGTTCATGAAATGTTGGATGGGATATATTATTACCACATGTTTGAAGACAGGGCATATGTACCCAGAAAATTTCCTTTAAATATAACTAGCCATTTAATAAGACACACTCTGCTTAGTTCTAAATGAGCTATAGTGATATGTTTTGAGGCATCTGCTGCATTTATAACTTCATCTGTGTTTTCTAATATAGAAGGTACATATGAAACTGGCCACTGTATACAATAAACAAACACATGAGAGGGGATGGGCATTCATATGTCTTTTAACAGTGCTCCTAACAATATACTTTGCTGGCATATAAACTTTAATTGGCATGTAATATTGTAATTTGTATTAGGGGTCAAAAAACCCCTAATTTTCAGATCAAATTGGATCTGCTTTTTAAAATAATTTTATTAGAACACAGTTTCACTTATTAATTTGTGCACTGGCTAATACTGTTTTCATGAAATAATGGAAAAGATGAATAACCATAACTGAGGATGCATGGTCTCCAAAGCCTAAAATATATACCACCCGGCGCTTAAGAAAATGTATATTTACTCTAAATGTAGTATTTTATTGGAGGGACAAAAACCCAATGGAGGATCATGATCTCTATGCTTAAGTTACAAAATATAGGTAAACTTTCAGAGGAATAAAATATAGCAAGTTTTTTTTTCAAACAAGCCAAATAATAGTTGTAATAATGTCTAGCAAAGATGAAAAATAATCTAAATGTGAATAGGAAGGAACAATTTTTACATTCCTTTTAACATTTCTAAAAGGAAATGGAATAACTATGAAAATTTTTATGTCCTAGAAACAAAAATAGGTTTTGGAGTTAGCTACCTTAAGTCCAAATAATGACTGGTATGATCCTAGGCAGATTATCTAACATGAATTAATCTGTTTCCTTTTCTAAAAATGGGTATGTGATTAATTAGTTGTTGACATGTTCACCAAAAGAAGTAAACAGGTTTTAGTAATTGTAGGTCCTAACAAAAATAAAAAATTCAATCTTAGTTTTTCTTACCCCATTTATTAACACATTCCAAATGTTGTCAAATATTGAAGATAAGATAAATGACGTATGATATTCTGCTTCTCCTTTGTACTGAGAAGGAGACCTTGCCTGCTCTCAATCCAACCTGGTTGAGTTACAACTCCCAATGGTTACAATAAAAAAGGATATTGGAAATAGGAAAGAAAACAAGCAGGTCCCTAGAGAGAGAACTGACAACTAGAGGCCAAATCCAGAGTAGACAGAGTGTGACAGATTTAAGCTATATCAATCTAAATCAGGAATGAGTAGAAAAATGCCAACTTATTCTCAAATGATTCAGCAGAATTATATGTATTTCTGTGTATAACAGACACACACACACACAGATACAAACACCATGTCAAAGAAAAGGAACTGTGCACAAATGTGAAACATTAGTTGATGAACTTGATTAGAGCACATGGATGCTCAACTATAATGTTCTTTTAACTTTTCTGCGCATCTGCAACTTTTCAAAATAAAAAAAGTTGAAGATCAGATTTAATATCATGGGTATACTAGCACTCTCTCAGATGTAAGATCTCAGTTAATATCTACAGGATCTTATTAAATACTATAAAGATTTTATATGCTGTACATAAAGCAAGTGGTAGAACTCTAATTTAAATGTAGGCCTGTTGAAGAAGTTCTTTCTTCCATATACAAAACTTCCAAGAATCTACCATTATAAGATTGTCAACTTGAAAAAAATCTAAGTAACCTCAAAATTAATTTGTGAATTATAATATTTAGAGGCTGAGTTACCCTATTAAATACAGACTAGTTCACATTGTATACAGACGGAATAACAGAAGAATAAGTGTTCATTTGAAGAAAACATTATGAACTTAGTATTAATAAATGTTTCTCCTTATTGTAGACAAATACAAGATGTGATTAAGAAAGTATAGTCTTATTCTTCAGAGTATTAATGCTAAAAAAGCTTTCTTCACTTAGCAATCATAACAGAAACAATCATTTCTCCACAGAAAAATACTTTATCTTGTCAACCAAATGAACTGTTCAGTACTATAACACAAAATATGTATAAGATAGAGATTTTTTTTCCCATAAGAACTTGATAATTTAGGAAATAACAGCCATGAAGCTAATGGAAATTATGATAAAAAAGATCAAGGATTTAAACTGTATAGGACCAATATTTTGCTATTCTACCACCACAAAACAGTATTTTTTCCTTTGACTTTTGAAACATTTTGGTAACAACAGCAACAACAACAAAAATACACCTAACAAAGTTTATTTCTTTTCCTAAAAAAAGTTGCGTATCAGTTTATATTATTGATTTTCCTGTCTGCCTAAAACAAATGAGAAGCACTATTGATTACCACTGATCTTGTCCTGGAGGTATCTCAGGAAAAAGAATACACAAGTATCCCAAAGGATATGGAACTACGCAACACAGTTTTATTCTGCCAAACTGTCATACTTAAGGAAAAATTAGTATTCTGAAGTGATATAGCTCAGAGTTTCTTAACACATAGTTTAAAAAAGTACCTTTTCAGTCATGTAGAAGCTAACCTGTGAAAAATGTATCTAATCACTGAAGAAAAATGAATGAATGGTTATCCATGAAACACTAATATGGCTAGCAAATCATAATACCTACAGTAAATTTTATTTTGAATTGCATATAACAAATTTCTGGCAATAATTTTGTAGACGTTCTCTCTTCCTCTTTATGTATTCAAGAAATCATACATGTTAACTTTAAAAAGACATTCAATCTAAGTTTTTGTGGTGATACTGACCAAAAAGAAAGAGAGAAATAAAGCAACAGACTTGGGTAACATCATTTATTAACGCTGTTCTTCTCAGTTATATGTAGTAAATATGAATTAATAGAAAGGCAAAAAAGGTAGTAAATATGAATTAATAGAAAGGCAAAAATATGAATTAATAGAAAGGCAAAAAAATCCTATGAAAATAAAATAGTGCTACTCAGTAGTCAGGAGGATTCAAATCACATAGCAATAATTTAGAGATTCTTTATTTTAAAAGGGCATGTTTGAAATCTTGATAAACATAGATTTGTTTGCTCAGAAGTGCTTTTTACCACAAAATGGTTTGGCCCAAATACTGTACTGAGTATACTCTGATATTCATTCATAACTTCAAATTAACTAAGGAACTAGATGACCTTTTGTCAAAAATTATTAGCTTCATTTATTTATTAAAAATTTGAACCACTAACACTAATTTTTCCCTTGAAAAACAAGATGGAGAGTTCATGACATTATCACATATTTCAAAAAGTTTAATATTTTAAATATACTCAAGGAACTCTGCTCTGCGTACATTCTACACAATTCCTTAATTTCATGCCTATATTACATTTCTGAAATGGTATGTAGTTTGAATACATAAAGGCAAGCAGCTGTTTCCAGATTTGCCTTTCTGAGCAGGCAGTATGATAATTAAAGGGTGAAAAAGGTATAAATCACTGTAAAATACATGAACTGCTATCATTTCTCAGTTGAATTCTTTATACTATATATCAGGTATTTCTTTGTCACTGAGGGATGAAAGAACAAGATGTGTCTAAGAGCAAAATTAGTACTGTATCTTTATATTTGCAATTGTTCTTTTACTTTATAAACAACATAGTATAGTTTGGCTATAAATCCATTTGAAGTTTCAGATATCATGAGAAGGGAACTGAAGAGTGACAAAGCTTTTCACTCAAACACAAATCAAAATTTCAGAGGGTGAGGGGAAACTCAGAAAAAAATATACATGTTGGGCTTTGAACGTTAATAATATGTCAGCCTTCTATTAATTTTTCCCAAATGATTAAAAAGTGTGCAATAAATTTCAAATTTGGAAAGCACTGGCATTTGCGAAATAATTGTATTATGATGCAAATTAATTTACATTGAAATTCCAGGGATATGTTAGCAATTATCAGCATGCTGTTAAAGAATTCTATCCTGAGAAACTCATTAGATAGTGATGCAAACTATAGTTGTTATCATTCTGAGAACAAAGGGATCTTGAATGAGTAATCAATAGCAACTGGCAGAAAATGAGACATTAATTATGATCCTCTCTAGTGTTTTGTCTAAGACAAGATTTCATTAAAAGCTTTGTGCAACCTGAATAGTTCCAAGTCATTACCAACACTTTGGACAATATATTAATTGGAGTGATGGTGGGCGGGGGGGATGTATAGAGAAACAAAGTAAAAGAAAACCTGAAACAATTTTATTCCTTCTCTGGGTCAATAAAAACACCTAAGTCACTACCAGCCAAGGCTGTATCTGTTCTTCTATAAGCCCCAAATCTTATCTCAACACAGTCTTTCGAAAATTAATTATCATTTTCTATAAGGTAAAGTGTCATGCAGGTTTGAGAAAATAATGACAGTCATCTATCAAATGTATCCATCCTGTCAAATTAGATCAATCTCTCTGACATGAACAAGAAACAAAACTACCTATGTACTATTAAATTACAAAAACATGGTTATTTTAGCAGTGCAATTTTCCTAATCTTTTAACAGTACTACTTACATAGGAAAATATTACCTATTTCACTTTCAATAACTTTTTTCTTTAAACTTTTCTCCCAAATCCTATTAGTCAATGAAAAGATAAAAAGATGTGCACCACAGATCAATAAGGATTTTTAAAAATTAAAAAAAAAATGAAGAAAATCATCTAAAAGTCATTTTAGTATAACCAGTATTTAAGTAACTGCAAATATGCAATAAGAATGAATTTCTTTTGGAAAGTTAGGGTTCCATTAAAAAAAAGTCTCCACTTCCAAAAATGCTACAAAGGGTTTCTCTAAGACAGACTTTCCAAAGTTCGGTATTGAGAATGCGTGAAGCACATCTCCCATGTGAACAGTTACTATGAATGTCTGAATTTAGAAACTTCCTTGTTAAAAAAGCCTTCTGAAAATGTTTCTGCAATGCTACCAGACTACACTTTTGAGCCTTTTCTTCTGTGAATACAAAGGAATCAGTTATGTTACGTGCTAACTAATATTAGACGTACAGGAGAGAAAGATAGGCCATTTTCCTTTTCTGGAAAGTGTTATGTTTCAGTGTTATGCTGTCCTAAAATTTTCAGTAGAGTATCTAATACTTTGAAGTCACACTTTCCTTTTAATGTTAGCTTTAATCTGCAATAGAGGAATCCCTTTGCCCAATACTTTGCATCTTCAAGAGTACAATTAAGAGTAACACAAAATCCAACACAGTACTAGGTATATAGTTGTGCATTACTTCTGAACTAAAACACTAGACACTGCACAGCCAAAAAATTTTAAACATGAGCAAGTAGAAAACAAAAACAGAATGAAACTTCATGTATCTTTTACAAACTTCAAAAACTCTCAGCATTCTCTTGCTCCTACCCTGTTTAAATCTTCCATCTCTCAGCTCTTCTTACATCCCTTTAGCCCCAAAGTGACCACAATCCTGTATTAATAAGACCCAGACTGCGAGCATCTCTATTTTCAATTTTTTCTTTAAGATGACATCTAATCTACAGGCATTATTTAAAAACTTATTTTCTCCTCAAATGAGTTTTAAACTGACTTTTGGAAATATTGCAAAATTTGTTCATAAAAGTAAAAAATATTTCATAAAGAACTGCCAAATAACCCCTGCATAATATATTTCTCTGTCCTTTTATTTTTTTGAGACTAGGTCTCGCTATTTTTGCCGGTGGAACTACAGGCTCATGTTGCCCGGGGTACCACAGACTCAAGCAATCCCCAGCCTCAGCTTCCCAGATAGCTGGGATTATAGGCATGCGCCACCATGCCCAGCTATTTTTTTGGAACTAGGTCTCGCTACGGGCCCTAAGCAGGACTTGAACCGCGATCCCTAGCCCCGACTGCTTCATTAGCTGAAGCTTACAGGCACGAGTCACCGTGCCCAGCCCTTCTCTGTCCTTTTAATGAAACAGAGAAGTAAATTGTCTACTGACTGATAGTTTGGATGAAACTTTGCTTCCACAAACTGATTTACTTTATTTACCTATGTTTCCAAATAAGTCACAAAGTCCAGAGGATCACTCTGTAGGAAGCTGTTGGCTTGTTACCCTTGTTAACGTGCTCTTTCCCAGATCAGTTTTCATATCCTAACATTTTCTAAATGCCTATAAGTGTGGGTTATTGTACAAAGCCTTTTCATATGATACCTCATGAATAAATCATCTCTTGGATGATTTAATAGTACACAGTGATCCAACAGCCTATATAGTAAGTTTTCTTTACTTCTGCTACTTCAACAATCTTCCTATCAAGCACAGAATAACCTACTCCCTAAAAGATGTTATTAGTATTGGGAATTACTCAATGTCTGCAATCTTCACATTTTTTAAAAGAACAATTTACTGATCTATTTTACATAATTGTTGATCTCCCTGGGTATGCCCACACCCCTTACCTCCCTCCCAACTCTGGTCACTCCAACTCCTCTCTAGCTGCTGCTTATTTGATCATGTTTTAGGCCACAGGTCTCTTCCTTTTCTGAAGCATTGTCTTTTTCCCAGGCAAGGATCTAGGTTCCTGGGTCTTGGTAGGTCGTGTTGTTTAGATTTCGATTCTTGACTTTGTGGTATGTTTTCTCTCCAGCTCCTTTGGAGCCGCTCAGTGTTTCATCCTTCTTGTTGGTCGTCTCCTCCATTCTGGTTCTAGTTCTATGTTGCTGCTTCTTTGCCATTTTGCTGGACTCTGGCTTAGAGAGTCAGTCTCCCAGTCCTTGTTGGTAAGCAAGTTCCTTGAGGAGTGAGACATTAGTGTGTAATTAGTCCAGATTGTGTCCTCTCTATTTGCCGTTTGCCGCTCCCCCTTGGGGCTCTGCCATGATTCTGTGGCCTTCCTCCCACTGTGGTATGGGAGGGTTACATGTTCTCGTTGCAGGTTTCTCTGCTCCCTGATTTTGGCTTCCGAGCACTAGTGACTAGTGACCATATTGGTGTAGCTCTTTGATGAGTCCTTGGAATGGTTATTCAGTTCTTTATCTGTTGATTTCTTCCTTGCTCTTTATGGGTCCTGCCCAGGAGATAGGTGTTTCAGGGCTTTTTGTTGTTTGTTGTTCATCCTCCTCTGTCTAAAGTTGGTTCATTAGTGTTTCTCTTGTTCCTGGTGGGGACTAGGTAGAATGTAAGACAGACCAGAGAAAAGGTGGGGCCACCCACCCACCCAGGTCATGCTTACCTGGGCGGGGCCCCTCCCGCTCTGGGCCCTCCCAGCGCTGGGTGGTGCTGAGGATCAAGCTGGGACCTCTATACCACTAGAGGTCCTCAGACATGCGGCCCCAGGGTAGGGAGATCAATCTACCCTTATATTTTTGATAAAACTTATTTTTACAATAGCATCATTCCCTTGTTACTTTGTGCACCTGTTCTTTTACTTCAAGACACCTAGTTCTAAAGTAATCATGGCTTTGTTTTTTTCCTTTGGAAACTAGACCACAGAAAGTTATTACTGTGACCACTAGTGTCATCACTAGTGTCTGATCTTTCTGCCATTTAGCTATGAAATCTTGGATATAATATATATTTCCTGAGACTTTAGGTGTCTGAGTTGTCAAATAGAAGGAGTAACAACAGTTACAGCAGCAAGAACACATTTTTTTCATAAAGCAGGACTAAATGAAATATATATTTTTTTGGAGACTAGGTCTCGTTTTATTGCCTGGGGAACCACAGACTCAGTTGCCCGGGCTACCATGGACTCAAGCGATTCCCAGCCTCAGCTTCCCAGGTAGCTGGGATTACAAGTGTGCGCCACCATGACCAGTATCTTTTGAGACTAGGTCTCATTCTGTTGCCCTAGGCGGGTCTGGAACCCATGGACTCAAGCGATTCCTAATCTTGGCCTCGTTTCATAG
The DNA here is from genome assembly GCA_004024945.1 of Uropsilus gracilis. NCBI lineage: Eukaryota > Metazoa > Chordata > Mammalia > Eulipotyphla > Talpidae > Uropsilus > Uropsilus gracilis. The sequence goes on along the minus strand of PVHY01002209.1, from coordinate 104,794 downwards.
GCTGCGATTAAAGGTACACATCACTGTGCCAGCCAGCTAAAGGAAATGTTTTTTGTTTCATACAATGCCTTGTGCTTAGCTTATGGTATATACCATTATGTATCATCATTGTTATTATTTAACCTCTCCATCTGACTTGCAAACCAGATGATCATATCAATCCAAACATTTGTTGTCTATACTTTCTACATTTAGTCTAAGTACTATCAGAATAAAAGTTAAAACTATAAATTTCAAAAGTAAGTTTTAATATCCAATGTTTGATGCATTACCAGTATCACTTGCAGAAGTTTTTCTTCACTAGAGTGCTTACAGAATTGGAAGAATATTTTGAAGTCTTTTGTTTCAAACAATGATGCTCTACCCGCTATTTTAAAAAATCACTTGAAAAAACTCAAGCCTTGACTTGAACACATCCAGTAAGAGGGAACTCACTTTTGGTCAACCTCTACACTATGAGAATACTTCACTTAAGTTAAAAATCATGATTGAGCCAGGCGTGGTGGTGCACACCTGTAATCCCAGCTACCTGTGAGGCTGAGGCTAGTGATCACTTGTATCTGTGGGTTTGAGGCAACCCTGGGCAATACATCGAGACCTAGTCTCTTTAAAAAAAAAAAAAAAAATCAAGATTGGTTAATTCCTGCCTACTGTTCAAAATGTTAAAAGATGAAAGATTTATATGATCTGAAGACCAGAATATATTGTTAAAAGTTTTAAGCTTAAGTTTAAGTTTAAAGTTTCTGTTTTAAGTTTAAGTTTTAAACTTAAAAAATAGAACATCACACAGATTACTTTTCCATAATTGGAAAAAAAAAACCGTGACAGTGGCGAACTAAAGAGGGATGGAATACAACAAACCAAATTATGGTTCAAATATGTGAAGATGCATCTCATGGTACTGTAATTCTCCCTTCATAAAACTAAGTAATCCTAAATCCTTCAATTACAAGTTACTTTATATTTACAATTTCTTCTCTGAATGAACTTTATTTATGTCTGTTTTGAAACTCATCTGCTCAGAATGGCATACAATATGAACTTGTTTTAAATTTTATGTCTTTAGTAATCATCCAATGGCTAAAGTCTCTACTAGCCTTGTCTCTGTTATCTAAAGATTTAAATCTTCCTTTAAAACTAGCTTTGTAGGAATGGCTAGATATAGAGAATACATGAAAGCTATGTAATCCAACTAGAATGTAAACTTTTTGAAGGTATTAATTCTTTGATTCTGGTCTGTGAACCATTTTCTTCACAGAAGAACAAGCAAATACTTGTTGATTACACTATTATCTTTTAAGCATGATCTATGATATGTAAAGTTAATCATGGGCTCAGTAAATGATGATCATTTTGCTATTATAAATGAATTCCAGCCGGGTGCGGTGGCATGTGCCTTTAATCCAAGCTTAGGAAGAGAGGCCGAGACTAGGAATTGCTTGAGTCCACAGGTTTGAGACCCGTCTGGAGCAACATAGCATGACCTAGTCTCAAAAAATAGCTGGGCATGGTGGCGCACACCTGTAATCCCAGCAGGTGTTGGGAGGTTGAGGTTGGGGATTGCTTTAGTCCATGGTCCCCCGGGCAATGTGAGTCCGTGGTTCTCCATCAGCAAAGCAAGACCTAGTGTCCAAAAAAAAAAAAAAAAAAAAAAAAAAAAAATTCCTTTCTCAAATATGTCTGATATAATTATCTAAGCTGCAAAGAGAAATGATTGGGATTTCACTTAAGTACTGAAATTTGAAATTTCTGGTCTTTTTGGTAATCTGATTCCCCTTACTAGTTTTACTGGCACACAATTTATGTACAAAAATTTTACATTAATGTACAAAAAAAACCCCTTTAATCAAAGATGATCATAGCAGCTTTATTATTCATAATAAGCTTAAAGTGAAAAACAACCCCAATGTTCATCAATAGGAGAATGGAAATGACCTCTGGTATGTTCATAGATTGAACGCTAGACAATAAAATTAATGATCAAATGATCTCAAAAATGTCAGAATAAGTGAAAGAGGTTAAATCTGAAATGTCAATACTGGACTCCAGTTATATATATTAATGTTTCCAATAGACAGAATTATCGTTTGTTGACAAAAATCATACCAATTGTCTTTGGGAACAGTGTTGTACTCTAAAGGGACCCCCATTTCTAGGGTGATAAAATATCTTTTATCTTAATGTTTTCATTAGAACTGATCATTACACATAAGGGAACAATACACAGGTATGTAGAGAACTGAAAAAAAATTTTTTTTTTTAAGAGACTAGGCTTTACTATGTTGTCCAGGGCAGTCCCAAACCCATGGACTCAAGTGATCCCAAGCCTCAGCCTTCCAGGCAGCTGGGATTACAGGCATGTGCCATGCCTGTCTTTTTTTTTTTTTTTTTAGAGACTAGGTCTTGCTATGTTGCCTGGGGTAGTCTCAAATCAGTGAACTTGACCAATCCCTGGCCCTCAGCACTGGGATTACAGGCGGGCGCCACAGCACCTGGTAGGAATTGCTTTATTTTTAAAAAACAGAGAAATGAAAAAAAAAAAAATCTTCTTGACCATATAAAAAAACATGAAATACCTAGAAATATATTTTAACAAAAGACACACTATCTCTCAACACTAAAAACCACTATATTACTAAGCAATGCTCAGAGAAATTTAAAAAGTCCTCAGCAAATGTAAAAACATCATGTTCATAAATGGTAAGACATTATTATTTCTATGTCAGCTTTTTCCAAATTGAGCTATAAATTACATACAATCCCAATTATAGTTGTAATAGGATTTATGTGTATAGGAACTAAACTGATTTTAATAATTTAATAATTGCTTTGAAATAAAAAAAAATCTGGTACCTAAAGCAGTCTTGAAATTGAAGAACAAAGATGGAGAATTTATGTTACCTGATTATAAGGCTCAGTACAAAGCCACAGTAACTAAGCAGTGGTACTGTCATAACTGAAACATGGAAAAAGAATTGAGTCCAGAAGAAAGCACATAATTATGTATTTTATTTAATTTTCAACAATATTTGCCATTATAGTCCATTGATGAAAGAAAAAAAATTGAACAAACGATTCAGCAATATGGGTATTCATATGAATTGAAATAACATCAGTCCTTTAACCACACTGTACACAAAAATTATTCAAAATGGACCCTAGATCTAATCACAAAGTTGAGTAACAAAATTTTGAGAAGAAAACTCAGGAGACTATGTCAATTTAAAATAAAGGTTTTTACAGAGTATGGAATTAACTACAAAATATAACCCCAAAATAGTAAGTTTCATCAAGACTTTAGTTCATCAAAAGGCACAGATTTTTTTTTAAAACTAAATAGAAATCCACTGTTTACAAATCAGTATTTTCAAAACATTAATTTGACAAAGGATTGACAGCCAGGACATAGAAAGATTAAACTATTGAAAACCCAGTATTTCTGGTTTTTTTGCTTCATGATAGAAGATTTAATTTTAGGGAATGAATCAACTTCCTGTCCCTTCTAGATCTGTAATTCTATGGTAATTTCAGGAACAGTATCATTTTCAGTTGTCAATATGAATGTAAGTGGCTGCAAAAAATATAGCTATATCTGTAGTACATCTACTACTCCTTCCTCTCTAAAGGATTATTTTCCTTACCCAGTAATAACTGGATAATTTTAGAGTTTGAAATGTGCTCTTTGATGTGGTAATTTCTGACGACATATTTAGAGAAAATCCTAAAGGATGAGGTCATTGTAATACTATCTAGCCTAAGATATCCATCCATAAGGATAAAAGAAAATCTTACTACCTAGAGAAAGGTAAATTTCCAAGACTCTTAGGTGTCCTGGCTAAAGTTTGAAAAAAAAAATGACAAAGATTAACACAAATTTATAAATACAAATTTATTCAATAAAAATTTAATAAGACATAAAGGCCTTCATAAGGAAATGAAGACTCAATAAACCTATGTATTTTTATGTTAGATTTGATGACAAGTGATATTTATGAAAGAATATGATAAACAAGTACAGCATAACTGTAAATCGAGGAAAACTTAGCAATGTCCAATTGTTAGGCATTTTCTGCACATCTCCGTCTTTGTGGATAATGATTCTCTTTTCCTCTGGGAATGGGGAGGGCACCTTTCACAGGCCTTTCTCAAGGAAGAAGAGTTGGAGGTAGCTGGTAAAGCCAGAGAGAAATTCCTGCTTCTGATGGTTTCTCATACTCCTCAGCTTACAATATTAAATATGCCTTGGTATCGTATTTTGGACTGGTATATCCTGAGCCCCACTGAAGTCTTTACTCTTTAAACTAAGCTTTTAAGTTCTGAGGCCTAATTTTTAGTGTATTTAAATTATATCAGTAGCCTTCATCATGTTTTATCCCCAGGTATGGTTTGGTTTTTGGTAGTAAATTTCTATACATCTCAAAAACTCAAGCAATCTGTCCTCTTGCCTCCTAGCACTTGGATTATAAGCGCGTGCCACCATGCCCAGCTTTGAGTCTTTCCTACAGAGTGATATATATCCCAGGAACAATGCATGTGCCAAGGGACTTTAAATAGTTTTAACTTGGCCAGGCATGGTGGCGCATGCATGTAGGTGGCAGCCTAGGAAGCCACGGCCAGGGCCAGGGATCTTGGTTCGAGTCCTGCTGGGGGCACGTAGTGAGACCTCGTCCCAAAAAAACAGCTGGGTGTGGTGGCGCACACCTGTAATCCCAGCTACCTGGGAAGCTGGAGGCAGGGGATTGCTTGAGTCTGTGGTACCCCAGGCAACATGAGCCTGTGGTTCCACAGGCAAAAATAGCGAGACCTCGTCTTAAAAATAAACAAACAAATAGTTATAACTTTAATGACCTTAAGAGCATGAGGACACTGTGGAAGAAATAATTCATAAGTTAACCAGGATCACAGGACATTAGGTAATAGGTGTAATATACTAGAGGTATTTTCCAAATATGAAAGCATTTTTGTAAATAATGTTCAATTCTTGGATAAACAGCTGAGTAAAAACTACTAAGACTGAAATAACTACATAAAAAACTTTTGCAAAAAATTACCAGTTTTCTAAAGTCATGGTATCATTTTACAGCCACATTAGCAATGTATGACAATTCAGGTTGTTTCAGATCTTTGTCAAGATTTGGTGCTCTCAGTTTTAAAAATTTATCTATTTTGGTAGGTGTGTATCCTGGTATATCATCACAGTATGTTATCACGTGTCTGACAACCACTAAAGTGGAGCAGTTTTTAAGCCACCAACTGCCCAATTTTATATCTTCCTTTTTGTAAAGTATTCAACTGTTTTTCCCATTTAAAAAACAGGCTATTTGTTTGTGTTTTTTTTAATTATTTTGTTGTCAGGGATTATTATATATACTAGATAGAAGATTTCCATCAGATAATGTGCTATAAAAACTTTTTCCTGGTCTGTGACTTCTCTTTTTTTAAAAAAATTGAACATACATTTTAATTTTAAATTTTGATTAAGTTCAACTCATCAATTTCATTTTTATGCTTGTTATTTCTAAGGAACTTTTGTTTACTCTAAAATGGCAAATATATTCATCCACTTTTTTCCCTAGTAGCTTTATTATTTTAGCTTTCATATCTGAGCACATGACTTATCTTAAAGTTATGCTTGTATATGCTGTGAGGTAAGGATTGAGGTTTGATTCTTTTTTTTACTGATAGCCTGTTGTTCTAGTACCATCTACAAAGTACTCCTTTCTCCCTGTTCAAAAATACTCTGTATAAGATTCCAATTTTCCCTTAATCTCTTGAAGAACTTATCAATGGAACTCTGACTCAAGTTTTCTTTGTGAAAGAGTATGTGTGAATTTATTTTCATTAATAGATGTGAAGCTATTTATACTGTTTCATTTTGTTTCCTTTTGTTCTTTCAAGAATTTTTTTTCACAAAAGATGTCAAATATACTGAATTGAGTTATTCACAAAATTTCTTCATCATTTGTTATACACATACACACATACAGGAGATTATATATGATTTACAGTGATAATCTCACTCCAGATACTGGTAATTTGTATCTTAATCAATATAGCCAGGAATTGCTAATTATATGGGTTTTTCCAAATGGCCAAATGTTGGCTTTGTTAATATTTTATCTTACTTGTTTAAAATTACATTGGTTTCTGCTCTTACTTCAACTACTACTTCCACTTACTATGTACTTTTCTTTTTAGTTTCTTAAGGGCAGAAACTCAATCACCCACTGTTGATGTTATCTTCAAACACAAACATTTAAAGCTATACATTTTTTTAAGTCACTGCTTTATTTAGCTCCACCAACAAATTTGTTGTATTTCATTAAAATTCAATTAGAAATACTTTCTAAATTCCCTTATTTCTTTTTAGAATCACAAATTAGACATCAGTTTAATTCTAAATATTTGGCATTTTTCAAGGTATATTACTGTTTTCCAATTTAAGTCTTTTGTGGTCAGAGAATATATACTACCTAATGTTAAATATTTTCAATTTGCTGACACTAATTTTATGGGTCAGCACATGGTTTAGGATCGTTGAATATAACATGTGCCTTTGAAGGGAACTTACATTCTTTAGTTGTTGGAAATACAGTTCTACAAAATTTCATTAGGTCAAGGTAGTTGATAATTAATTTAGTTGTACCTTGAGATTTTGTCTATTTATTTTGTCAAATGCTGAGAATTATTAAAATTTTCAGCTATGATAGTGAATTAGCCGATTTATATCTTTAATACTATCAAGTTTTACTTTATGTTGAAGCTGTTATTGAGTGTATATACAATTGTCTTTGTTACATCTTTCTGATGTATTTGATCTTTTACCAGTCATTATCAAAGGTCTACATATAATGAGAGTGATTATAATGAAAAGAGTATGCTAAAGATGCAAATGGCATCCTTAAGTTCCCAGAAACCATTAAAACCAAGTCTTTAAAGGTAACTGTTATTTTCATAAGCGTCTACCTGAACCGATAAAACTAAAATCAATTTGGAAAAAGCCAACACCCAATCATCTTTTTAGTTTTCAGCATCTTGAGAAAAACATACAACATGAACACATACTTGTTTAAAGAGAAACTAAAGTACTTTTTACTTCATAATGGCAATTGAAGTAATATACCTATTGTTAAAAAAGATTCTCTCTTCTATCCTGTGTTGAATCAATAAAAAAAAATTCAACTGTAGAATGATCTATCAATGTTTGTAGTAATACTGCTACAACAGTTTCCTTTTAATGGCTCATCAGTTATTCGACTGCCGTGAAGGTAATATGAGGAGACTCATTTAGTAACATATTATTACATCATCTTAACATGAAGTAAGACCCATCAGGCATTATCAAATTAGCCTGAATTTTGCAGTATGTCAGCAGCATTTTATGTACATTAATAGCAGAGTTAATGTTCCTTGGGGGATTCTGTTGATGAAAAACTGTTTCAAAGTGGCATTTGGATATAATTTTGTAGCCACTATTTATATTTCCTTCTATTATCACTGTGTGGTTAAGATTTTTATGTTGCCTGTGAACAGGTAAGATAGCCAATTAGCTGTTTCCGTGTATTTTTTTTCTTCTTGGACTTACTGTAATGTTTGCAGTACAGGTTTTTCTTTGAATGGGAGCTATGCTTTCTTTAGTTTGTCAATTTCCTGAATTTATTACTTTCGTCTAAAATTAACTAATGCTATCTCAATTTCTAGTATCTACAGCAAAGTAGAGCTAAGAGGCAATAATTGAGTTAAGTGTCATTGTTCTTTTCACAGAAAGAATTCCTCTTCTTAGTTTTAAGTGCCTTCCTGTCTTCATTGGTAGTGTTTATTTTTTATAGCAGTATGATCCTCTGGTGATGAATTTGGAAGTTTCCTTTCTTTGGATTATGCATTAACTGTGTCAATTCTTCAAAAATAACTGCTTCCTTGATTTGAATACCTTTAGGTCTTCTTGCATATAGTAATGCTATTTTATATTCCATTAACCTTTTTCTGTTTTCCACAGGCCTGTCTGATTGCTCCAGTAAGTTATAAACAACTGCCAAAAACTGCTAAAAGTTTCTCTTTTATACTTTATATAAAATACTTATATTTGAGTTAAACAGAGACTTTGGGTTTCTCAAAGCATAATTCCCAGTATCACTTGTGGCATTTGTCAAAAACATAAATTCCCAGGGTCCTCCTGGGTCAGAGGTATGGGTATAGACTGGATTTCAGAAGTATTCTTATGCTATCGTACAGTTACAACAGTTTTCAAAACAATATAGTCCAAACGTGAAGCTCTTAAAGGAGCTTCAAGCTGAGACTAGATTTGTAACAGATTTATGAAGGAAATTTAACCAAACTGTGCCCCCAGTGTCTTCTTAGAAGCCCAGTGAAGATAATCCCCAGGAAGATTTATCTGCCTCTCAACATCTCTCAGAAGATCAATAAAGAATCTTAATATCTGGAATCTCAATCATTGTACCAAAGTCCTTTCCCTTCTACCAGAATACCTACCCCAACAACAGGACCAAGAAATGAATATACAGGGGTTTGATGACAGCATGCTCTGTAAGTGGAGTGGAGTAAGGACCCTGATAACTGCTTGGAAAGAACTGAGGGAAAAGATGGTAAAAATTATATTTCCATGAATTTTCTCTGATGTAGAAGAAAAATGTCAGAAGGAAATGGAAGAATGAAAAAAATTCAACAAAGCTCTCATTATTATCTGTATAACAAGAGAATTCCTGAGACGATGGCCAGCATGGATAGTAATTATGGCAAGGCAATGGTTTATTTCTAAATCTTATTTTTTAAACTACTCTTTTTTTTTTTTTTTTTTTTTTTTTGAGACTAAGTCTTGCTATTTTTGCCCATGGAACCGCAGGCTAACGTTGCCCGTGATACCACAGACTCAAGCAATCCCCAGCCTCAGCTTCCCAGGTAGCTGGGATTACACGCATGCGCCACCACGCCCAGCTATTTTTTGGGACTAGGTCTCACTGTATTGCCCTGAGCGGAACTCGAACCATGATTCCTAGCCTCAATGACTTCAGAGGCTGACACAGGCACGTGCCACTGTGCCTGCCTGAACTATTCCTTCTTAACAGTAATCTTCTTTCTCTCTCATCACACCCTCATAAAAACTTCAGAATAATCATGCAACAACTTTGGAAAGCTACTTTATGCTACAATAGATAAAGTCAGTATTTTTTTTTTTTTTTTGAGACTAGGTCTTACTATTTTTGCCCATGGAACCGCAGGCTCACGTTGCCCGGGGTACCATGGACTCAAGCAATCCCCAGCCTCAGCTTCCCAGGTAGCTGGGATTACAGGTGCACACCACCACACCCAGCTATTTTTTGGGACAAGGTCTTGCTGTGTTGCCCCGAGTGGGACTCGAACCGCGATTCCTAGCCCCGGCCGCTTCATAGGCTGATGCTTACAGGCACAAGCCATTGTGCCTGGCCAAAGTCAATGTTTTTATAATGTATGATACAAGCTTAGTGATGTCTTTTTTCTTGAACCTTTCTTTTCTACCTTGATTCTAGTAATTTACAAGGAATTTATGTAGGTTGCATTTGAATGACTTCAATATATTTTAGTTCTACTTTTTTGTTAGACTCAAAGAAGCACTTATAATCTCAAATAAACAGATAAAGGAACCTGTGTATTTTAAAAGTCTGATGTTAGTAAGGTGAAACCCAATACAGGAGTTTGAAGCAACATAAATAAAGTAGGAGAAATGTAAGGAAAACTATTAGAAAGTTCAGTTAGAGCACAATTAGGGCTGGCTCTTTTAACTAGACTTTCTAGTTACCAAAATTCTGAATTGTAATGAAATGTTTGATGGGCTATTTTAATTTTCAGTATCAACTAAATGCATATATAGAGATTCCTGTTAAAGCTGAGATGTTTTTAGTACTAAACCAGGTAGACTCACATATAGATCCTTGGCAAAGACTGCTAAGGTTCATTTATGCAAAATCGAAAATTATATAGTAACACCACTTATTATTACTAATAGAAATACTATGTCAAAGGAATATTTTAAAAAGGGAAACCTTAATTAACATAATGATTAACCATTAACTTTCTCCTCAAATTTATTTATTTATTTATTTTTGACGCTAGGTCTCGCTATTTTGCCCATGGAAATGTAGGCTCACATTGCCCATGGTACGAAGGAGTCAAGCAATCCCCAGCCTCAGCTTCCCAAGTAGCTGGGATTACAGGTATGTGCTACCATGCTCAGCTATATTTTTGGGACTAGATCTTGCTATGTTGCCCCAGGAGGGATCAAACCGCGATCCCCAGACCCAGCCATGACTCCATAAGCTATACATGAGCTGTCGCTTTCAGGTACGTGCCACCGTGCCTGGCTCTCCTCAAATTTAGCATTAACAGTAAGTAGATCAGCCAGGTATGGTGGCACATGCCTGTAGGTGGCAGCTTAGGAAGCCACGGCCAGGGCCTGGCTTTGAGTCGCGGTTCGAGTCCTGCCTTGGGGCACATAGCAAGACGTAGTTCCCCCAAAAAATAGCTGGGTGTGGTGGCATGCGCCTGTAATCCCAGCTACCTGGGAAGCTGAGGCTGGGGATCGCTTGAGTCTGTAGTTCCCCGGGCAACGTGAGCCTGCGGTTCCATGGGCAAAAATAGCGAGACCTTAGTCTCAAAACAAAACAAACAAACAAAAACAAAACAAAACAAAAAAACTAGTAGATCAGAACCTATCAAACTTTTTAGTCTCTTGAAAATAATATTAAGTACTCAAAATAACTTTTGCTGTTTCGTATGAATAAAAGATTTTTTAATATAAATTTATTTTTTAAAATGCTCTCACAAGTACATGAAGTTTAATCTTCTGAATTCTAAAAGCAGAACTTTTTTAGGTAGAAGCAGAACTTGCTAATTTTTTTTCAAATGAAGAAATCACAATGTAGAGATAGAATTTAAAGGTTAAATGATGTTTCAGGTCTGCTGGTCTGTAACTTATAGACCTGGAATTTGAACGTAAGTCTTCTGAATGGAATAATTATAGGATATATGGTAAATGGAGTACTACTTTTATAGCACAATAGTTAAAAGTGGCTCATATGACCATGTCTGAAATTAAGGCAGACTTCATGAAAGTTCTATAAACAGCAGAAAACAAATTTAACAGTCTCTATTATCTTTGGATTTTTTTTTTTTTTTTTTTTTTGAGACGAGGTCTTGCTATTTTTGCCCGTGGAACCGCAGGTTCTCGTTGCCCGTGATACCACAGACTCAAGCAATCCCCAGCCTCAGCTTCCCAGGTAGCTGGAATTATAGGCATGCGCCACCATACCCAGCTATTTTTTTGGAACTAGGTCTCACTACGGGCCCCAAGCAGGACTTGAACCGCAATCCCTAGCCCCGGCCGCTTCATAGGCTGAAGCTTACAAGCACGAGTCACCATGCCCAGCCTTGGATTGATTTTAATAGGAATCTTCAAATTAATGGAATGTCCATGATTCTTACTCTATGAAACATTGAGCATGTGGAATACAGAACAGAGAAGATGGCCTTTAGTGGAATTGCATCATGCTAGTAAAAGTGTAAGAGTTGAAACAGTTCCTAAAAAGTAAAAGCCTAAAAACTGGTTAGATGTAGGATGAAAGGGAGAGGAGTGAAAACTATGTAGGGGATGGGGTAAGATGGGAGAAGACCAGGATGATTTGGTGGTGGGAGAGCTACAGTGACTACACTGGAAGGATTGTATCCTATAAGTCAAAACACTAGCGAGGATATAGAATAATGGTACTTAATGAAAAAAAGAAAAAATTAAAACACAAACATACATGCTAAACTAAAAATAAAAGAAAACTCAGTAGTATCCTTATCTTTTTTCACTTTGCATAGTGTGTTACATTCACCATTCACTGTGGTCTGCAATTAGGTACAACATGATTTCTGAGATGACATTCACATAACTCATTATAGTATACTGTTATAATTACCATACTTTAGTATGTTATTGTTAATCCTTTACTGTGAATAACTTAGAAATTAAACTTTATCATATATATGTCAGTATAGGAGAAAACAGTATAAGCAGAATTAGGTACTTACTATCCATGACTTCAGGTATTCACTAAACCCTAGAACATATCTGTGACAGGTAAGGGGGAAGGAAGGTAACTGTAATTCCAACATCAATGATAATTTAAAAATTACAGGATATTAATGCTACATAGGGTATTTGTATGTTAGGCAAGGTTTCAGCAACTTTGGTTATTTTATGAAGAGCAAAAATCATTTTCAGAAATAAGTATTTTTGAAAAGAGCAGAAAGTTATTATGCTTCTGGTGACAAGGAATGTGGGTTATAAAAATCCTAGATGATAGGAAAGAGATGAAGTGAGAGAAGGTAAACTATTTTAAGTAGAAGGAAGAAAATGTTTAACTGCCAAAAGACTACCTACCATATTTAGTCACAAATTAAGGTAAAATAAATTGAATAAATTTCTACCTCCTTTAATAAAACCTTTAAATATTTATTAAACTTACTTGACATCCTGGTAATCCGGTGTCTCTGCTGTACAGGGAAAATGAGCCTCTCTCTGATGTTTTTCCTATAAAACAAAGAAAATAGTAAAGAAAATAATTTTGGCAATCAATTTACTTCATAGCAATTATTTTAGGATTTGTAAGTACAGAAGTCAAATTAGGAACAAGAAGATAATATCTAATAAAATTTTGAAACTCTATTCTAGTAGGTTTAATGTTGAAATTCTGGCTTCCTGTATAAAATAGCAGACAGTTTACTAAAAAATCTTTCAATAATGTAAAGTATTACAAAAATATTTGGGAGAATGGATAGCTATATAGCCAACTGTATTCTTCCATGAACCTACTAGTGAGAATGTTTTATTTGCCTCAACTGAATATTTCTTTTTCTCCCTCTTCTAGATATAGTTAAATTCTCACTTGAGATCCCCAAGAAACTATCATCATAAAGTTGGTATATATAACTTCCAAATATATGTCAATATACATTTATGTACTTGATAATAGGCATTTTATGTTTAATACATTCAAAGAGAGCTACATGGTATCTTCCTCTTGAAATTTTCATGCAATATTATATGTTCTTGAGATACGTGTTGATAAATAGACACCAAGTTCAATTTTGACTGCTATAAAATTATATAATAAAACCAAATAAACTTAAATAATGTCCCAAATCCAAATAAGCAGGTTGCTTCTAATTTTGCTATCATGAAGAACACCAAAACAAATACCCCATGCAGCAACAATTTGGAACACCCACATAGTATCTCCAGTATAGACACAAAGAAGTAGAATTGCTGGATTAAAGGGCGCATATTTCCAGTTTCAAAGGTATTGCCTTAATAGTTTCGTTATCCTGATGGCAGTTTATACTCTTTCCAGATATATGTAACAATTCCTGTTGAGACTTTATCTACAGTTCAAAAGTCAGATGGTAAAGTATCAAGAATGGTATGGGCAGAGGGAAAGCAGATATTCCACAGTGCTGCAATTGACTGTGTTCTCACTCATTAATTTTTCCATATACTGGAGTTTAATATGTTCAGTAAAATTATAAGTGTTTTAAACTAAAACGTCACAGACAGATGAGCTGCTAAAACGATTTTAACCAGGATTAATATCATAGTATGATGTAAATGCTAAAGGTGGAGACACAAACGAAAAAAGACAATGGCAGAGCTATACCTTTTTCTTCAGTCTAAGGTAAAAGCAATGATAATACCATTAAAGCTCAGCAGAAGTCACCCAAAATATTAAAGTACTGAGATTATAAGAATTTCACCATAACTGTATATATTGAATTTTTAGCTTGTATTTGATACCAATATATCATTATAGGTCCACCCTTGGGCAACCCAATGTCATAAAACAAAATATTGTTGTACATTTACAATTCTGACACATACCCTTCCCCATGACAAATCAAAAGGGACAAGAAACCCCTTTGGACAAAGAAGATGGCAGAGATTGAAGGGAAGTGCCCCCTCAGTATGTCTGGCTGAGAAATTACTAGAGGAAAAAAAACAACAAACAGTACACATCTCCAGTTTGAAGTTGTTACTTTATTAAACAAACTAAGTTCATAAAATATTAGAAGTCATTCTCTGGGAGAAGATATTTGTACATCACATGTATATCACAAAACAAGTGGAAATATCTAACATATAAAAATTCATAAAATTGAAGAATAAAAGAACAAGCAACCTGACTGAAAAATGGGCAGAAGGTCTAAACAGACACTTTTCCAAAGGAGATATACAGATGGCCAAAAGGCACTTCAAAAGATGTTCATTTTACTCTTATTTATAAGGGAAATACAAACCAAAACAACAATGAAGTATTATCCACACCTGTGAGAATGGCTACTATCCAAAAGACAAAAACTAAATAATAGAGACAATAACCAAAACAAAGAGATGCCCAATCAAACAGAAAAAAAATCTTATACTCCAACTGATAAGGGTCTGCTATCAGTTGCACAAAGAACTCATACAACTCAACAAAAACAAAGCAAAAAGCTCAGTCAAAAAATGGAGAGAAGAGCTTAAAAGACATTTTTCCAAAGAGGAAATCAAATGGCCAAAAGGTGTATGAAAAAATGCTCAATATCACTTGTAATAACAGAGAGGCAAATCAAAACCACAATGAAAAACCATCTCATAGGTTTAAGAATGGCCCATATCTAGAAAATGGGAAACAACAAGTGCTGGTGAGCATCTGGAGAAAAAGGAACACTTTTAAAGTGCTGGTAGAAATAGAAACTGGTCCAGCCATTATGAAAAGCTGTGTGGAGGACCCTCAAACTACTGAAAACGGAACTACCATTTGAACCAGCAATTCTACTTCTGGAAATCTATCCAAAGGATACCAAAACACTAACATGAAAGGACACCTGTAAGCCTATGTTTATTGCAGCACTATTTACAATAGCCAGGATATGGAAACAACCCAACTGCCGCAAAACAGTGAATTGATCAGAAAGTTGTGGTATAACACAATGGAGTATTACTCAGCAATCAAAAAAAGACAAACTCATGTCATTTGTGGCAACATGGACGGAGTTAGAAGGAATAATGCTAGAGGAAATAAGCTAGAAAGAAAAAGAGAAATACCAGATGGTCTCACTTATATGTACAAGATAAGAAAAACAAACAAGGATAAGAAAAATTTAAAACAAACAAACTGACAACAGAACTAAAGCACACAGCAAGGCAGGGGAGGGAGGAAGGGTAAAATCAGGGGTGGGATAAACACAAGAGATCAGGATGGTGGTTCAAGGGTGATATTGATATGGTAGTGTAAAGGGAGAACTTCAGGGTATATAGTGATTTAAAAAACATATATATGTAAAATGTAAATAAAATAAAACAAGTGGATAGGCTATACAGGAATGAACCCCTGGAGACTGTTGCTGGGAATGTAAACTGGTACAGATATTATGGAAAATAGTATAGAGAACACTCAAAAAATTAAAAATAGATATTTTGTATGCACTAGTTATCCCCTTTTGGGTATTTAGAAGAAAAATGCACAGACGGTAATTTTAAGAGATATATGAAAAAAAATTAAGAGATATATGTACCCACATGTTTACTCAGCCAAGAGCTGGAAACAACCTACATGTCTATTAATAGATGATTAAACAAGAAGATGTGGCATATAAACACAATGGACTAATACCCAGCTATAAAAGATGAAATGCTGCCATTTGCCCCCCCCCAAAAAAAATCTAGAGGATAGTATGTTTAGTTAAGTAAGATGGTGAGAGACAAACATATAACTTCACTTTCTACATACCATATAGAGTGGTATCAAAGTACTGAGGTTATAAGAACTTCACCATAGGCCAGGCACAGTGGCTCGTGCCTGTAAACTTCAGCCTATGACGCGACCGAGGCTAGGGATCGTGGTTCGAGTCCCGCCTGGGGCCCGTAGCAAAATCTAGTCCAAAAAATAGCTGGGCGTGGTGGTGTGTGCCTGTAATCCCAGCTACCTGAGAAAGTGAGGCTGAGGACTGCTTGAGTCTGTGGTACGCTGGGCAACGTGAGCCCGTGGTTCCACGGGCAAAAATAGCGAGACTTAGTCTCAAAAAAAAAAAAAGAACTTCACCATAACTGCATACTATAACCATAGAGTGGTATGTACAGAAAACAAATGAATAGGTTAATAAAACAAAACAAGATTCAGACTATAAGATCCAAATTAGGTCAGAATGGATGGTCAGAAGTGATGGGTGGAATGCAGTATGTCAGGAAAAAGAAGGACAACGGCATGGTGAAAAACAGGTTTGCACACAAACACTAAATAAATAAACAAGTGTGCTCAGTATATATATATATATATATATATATATATATATATATATATATATATATGTCTTTCCAAAAATATTTAAGAAAACATAGCCTTTAAAACCAAATCACGTTTTTCTACTAGGCAGAAGAGCTAAGAAACTACATTACCATATTAAATAACAATAAGTTAAATTAAAAAAAAAAAGAACACACCAATAACTTCTCATTAACCACAGTTAAGAATATCAACTTACAAGTTGACATACTCACTATAGCCCTCTCTACCTTACAAATTCCTGTTCTTGAAAGCTATTCAACAACCTATAGTACTAGTAAAGATCTTTTCTTAGTTAGGTAGAAAAGTGAACAAAGTGAAAAATCAAAACTGTATTAGCTCTGCTTTAAAAAGAAGTGCAGCTTTCAACTATAATTTTAACTTAATTATATTGTGGCGATTACTCACAAGATTATTATTTTAAATATAGAATTTTAAAACTTCCTTTCCTCTGTATAATAAAATTTCTAAAGTTTCCCTTTCACAACGGATAACCAAATTGGAGAAAGAAAATTAATTCAATAAAAGTTAAATGTATTACAAATAAATTTCTACTGAGAAAAAATTAAAAAAAAAATCCTATTTACCTTGCTCCAAATACATACATACATATATACATGCATGCATGCATACTTGGGAATAAAACTATTAGACACATGAAAGAACTATACAAAGAAAACTTTAAAACACTGCTAAAAAAAAGATAGAAAAAGGCATAAGGAAATGGAAAGACATTCCCTGCTCACGAACTAGAAGAATTAACATCATCAAAATGGCCATCCTACCAAAAGCAATCTACATATTTAATGCAATCCCTATAAAAATCCCAATGATTTTGTTTGTTTGTTTATTTGTTTGTTTATTTATATTTATTTATTTATTTTTGAGACGAGGTCTTGCTATTTTTGTCCAGGGAACCACAGGCTCAGTTTCCCAGGGTACTACAGACTCAATCAATCCCCAGCCTCAGCTTCCCAGGTAGCTGGGATTATAGGAGGTGCACCACCACGCCCATCTATTTTTTTGGAACTAGGTCTTGCTATGTTTCCCTGGATAGGACTCAAACTGCAATCCTCAGTCCAGCCATGCTCCATAGGATGGCTCTTACAAGCACATGCTACCATGCCCAGTTCTTCCAATGACATTTTTGAAAGACATGGAACAAAAATTACCAAAATTTGTATGGAATTACAAAGGACCTTGAATATCAAAAACCTCCTGATTAAAAAAAAAAAAAAAAGAAAGCAGAGGTATTACTATTCCAAGACTTCAAATTATACTACAAAGCCATAGTAATTAAAACTGCTTGGTACTGGGTCAGAAACAATTAGACCAATGGAATTGAGTGCCCTGAAATAAAGCCACACATATATAGCCAACTAATCTTTGATAAAGGAGTGAAAAACTTACATTGGAACAAGGACACCCTTTTTAATAAATGGTACCATGTACAAAAATCAACTCAAAATAGATGAAAGACTTCCATGTAAGACCTAAAACCATAAAGTACATAGAGGAAAACTTGGGTAAAACTTTTCATAAATTACACTTCAAAAATCCCTTTCTGGACACATCCACAGCTGGCAAAAAATGAAGGAAGACATAAACTGCTGGGACTACATCAAACTAAAAAGTTTCTGTACAGCAAAAGAGACAACAGAAAGACAAAAAGAAACCCAACTGAGTGGGAGAAAATTTTTGCCCTCCACAAAAGTGGTAAGGGTTTAATAACAAAAATCCAGAAAGAACTCACACAACGTAACAAAAACAAAACAAGAAGCTCAGTCAAAAAATGGGAAGAACGAAAGACACTTCTCCAAAGAGGAAATACAAATGGCCAACAAGCACATGAAAAAATGCTCAATGTCATTAGCAATCAGGGAAATGCAAATCAAAATCACAATGAGATACCACCTTACACCAGCAAGAATGGCGCACATCAAAACAAACAAACAAACAAAAAAAACGGGCAACAAGTGCTGGTGTGGATGTGGAGTGAGAGGAACACTCTTACACTGCTGGTGGGAAAGTAAACTGGATCAGTCACTGTGGAAAACAGTATGGGGGACTCTCAAATTAATGAAAATGGAACTACCATTTGACTCAACAATTGCTCTTCTGCGAATCTACCCAAAGGAGATCTCAATACTTATACAAAGGGGCATATGTGCCTGGATGTTTATTGCAGCACTATTTATAATTGCAAGGACATGGAAACAACCCAAATGTACCAAAGCAGATGAATGGATAAAAAAGATGTTGTATATATGGAATATGTGTGTGTATATATATATATATCACAATAGAATATTACTCATCATTTAAAAATGACAAATTTGATGAATCTACGGTAACATGGATGTACCTAGAAGAAATAAAATCAGAAGACACAAGTCAGAAAGTAAAAGAGATAAACCAAAAGGTTTCACTAATATATGGGACAGAGGAAAAACAAACAAAAAGACCAGGAGGAAAAGTCAAAACAAGCCAACAACCAAACTAAAGTACACAACTCAGGGAGGGGGGTGGGTGGGTGGGATGAGGAGGAGCAGTCAGGGAGGGGAGGTGGTGAGTGAACCCTGGGGAATAAAAAGTGTGAAATATATATATTTAAAAAATAATAAATAAATTTTTTCAGGGACTTAGAATTTTGGGAATTTTGGGAACTCCTGAACTGCAATAATGCATACTCCACCTGAGGTTTACAGGAAACTCATCATTAATTCTTTCAAAATTATATTTCACAAAACCATTTTCATAAATTAAAAAGAATCATCCTAAGTCTTTTCATTCTGTCTTAGGTGGCTGACAAATAACAATTTCTTTTTTTTTTTTAGACTCAGTCTCGCTATGTTGCCTGGGGTAGTCCCAAACCTGCGGATTCAAGCAATCCCCAGGCACAGCTTCTCAGGTAACTGGGAATTAGAGGTGTGGCACGGAGCCTGGCTGCTTTTTCTCAAGACCAGGTGTTGCTATATTGCCTGGGCTAGTCTCAAACTCGTGAACTCAAGCAATCCCAGACCTCTTGTCTCCCAGAGGTTTGACTACAGTTGGGTGCCTCCATGCCCGGCTATATTATGCATTTGTGTACATACACACACACATACATACCACACATATACACATGCGCATGCACACACACATAGTATGTGCAAGTCTTAACAGACAATGTCACTGGGACACAGCTAACATTTATCTATTTCCCTTGAGATAGCAGTGGGAAAACAAAAAAAATTTACTGAGATTTCCACTTGATGTATGGGTATCAGCACACCATGAGTTCCTTTGGCAGGCTTCTCAGACTAGTATATTAAATGCACAAAACAAATTATATGTTATTGTAAACAAAGTTGATAATATTATCAAAATATTAAAAAACAAATTTGTTGCATGGCAATGTATGTGGTTTTATCAACACATTAAATAAACATTAAGCTTTAGAAGCAGTCCTGTTAACAATGGTAACTGCAAAGCATAAATGACAGTTAAGATATTTGCAGCAACTATATTATGCTATGAGGAAATCTGTTCTAAGTATTGACAGAACTTTTGCTATCCTCATGCAAAAATGAAAGACTTGCTAAACTTCACTTAGAGATTGGTAAAAATTAAAAATGACATTTTACCCCTGCACCAAACCTTGATTTTTCTTCTATGCTATGAGTTTCTGGACTCTAGACTACGAATTAAGAAGCCCAACTCTAGTAGAAGATCAAGCTATTTCTGGAAGATACACATTTATATACATAGATGTCTTTCAAGTCACCAGATATATTTTATTGTACATCATGTATATTATCTTATATTGTATATGCACTATACTTAAAATGCAAAAACATTTTAAGCAACTTGACCATATGGTTTATGTTAGCCATAATTTTGATCTCAAATTGAGAACTAAGAAATGATAGGTGATCTGATTAACCTGAAGTGTTCAAACTATTCAAGAAACAGTAAATTATTTAAGTTAACTTAGGTGTAAGACACAAGAACTATCACAGGCAATTATTTAGTTACTCAAACAATCTCAGAACAATAACAACAAAATACCTGCCCCCTTTAAAAAAAACCACTAAGTCCCTTGTTCCCTTACCAGTAATATACTTAAAGTTACAACTCTTCACTGCTTGTTCTAAAATAGAAATTAATATTAACACTGGGCTATAGAACTCAGAAGATAATTCTGCCTATTCACCTAGCAAAGGACAAAACCAGTAATGCAACTGAGGTTAGGAATGGAATGGCACAGTTCTATATCCTACTCTCTAACCCATTTACAAACACTCAGAAACTGACTAGATGGAAGAATTTGCTCAAGCTCACAGACGTAGCTGAAAGAATGAGAATATACAGCTGTTGGTCAACAAATTCTTTAAAAATGTATTATACCACACTTTTTGGGGCTGTGGTTTTGAAATTCTCATATTCTTATACATAGATAGTTGGTAGAACTGAAATAGAGCATAAGAATTTTTCTGTTTACAATTCCAAGTAGATTCTATCAATCAACCAACTCAGCACTGAATGTAATGCTTATTTCTGATGGAAAAAAAGTATTAGTGACAATCTTCTCCCAAATAATTGGCAACAAAAGCTTATTACTTAAAAAAAAAAGACAATGGATATACCTAGAATATGATCAATTATGGTGATTTCCCTCATAAGTAATTGCTGTTCTTTAAGAACAAAGGGCACATGATATTATTTTTCCTTCAAGTGTCTGTTAAAAAAATATTTACTCTGATCTTGTCTTTCTACACTCAAGGTTCCAAATCTGTTAAATCAAACAAGATGGACAAGATCAGAAGTTGTATACTGACTGTAGATCCCCAATTTGAGTATAAATATTTAATACTATATTATAGTTAATATTTAAAACAATTCAAAATTAACTGCTATGGGACCATGCTAATGCATCATGCAAAACACTTTTTACTTCAGAGACTTAAAGGCCCTTGCTACTGGGCTGTGATATTCATGACTTTGTTTGTATCAGAGGATCAGTTGCTTCCAACACAGTTCAGTTGAGTATGGTGGAAAACCTCATGCGCACCTGTTCGAGGACACATGGCATTTCTTTGTTGACCCACTTTGACTCAAGAATTCCTTGGCTGTTCTACTAAACCTTCCATAAGTTATACAGCAGTTTGGGACAGTTTTGCTTTCTTTCCTTCACTGTCAAGTTCTTAAGATTGCTGTGGACATGTTGAGAGGAACTAGTCTTTGTCCACTAACTGTGTATTATGTACATGACTATGAAAGGTGCTTTACTTACACTGATAATACAACTACCAGCTTTACTTTTCTTCTCACTAGAAATGCAGTTAACAAAGAGTGACTGAAGAATGCTGCTAACAACTATGAGAGATATAGTTCTTGAAAACTCTAATCTCTGTCAAGTTGCTGGGAAAATGTGCTCTATAAAAATCTCCAGGCTATGTAAACATTTCTTAAAAACTTTAAAACCAGAAATGCCAAAGATATATTATGGAAGATACTATATAGCACACTTATTTCAGTATATTACCTGAACATTTCCAGCAACCTGAAATTTACTAATTTTAGTGAATATACATGACTCAAGAAATAATTGTTGATTTGATGAGAAATAGCACAAATCAGAACAATTAATATACCTAAATGTTTGAAAGTCAGTATTATTTCAGTGTTCATTTCTCTAATGCATACTGATTTATATCCGAGTTCAAATTTATCAGGCAGAAAACGCCACAAAGTATAATTTTAAATATATGTAAGCACTAGGCTGTATCTTTTTTGGTTTTGTTTACTGTACAGAAAAAGGTTTAGTTTAGCCTAAAAAAGAATCCCTGAATATTTTAGAAATGTTACCTAAATCAACATAGTTCTGCTTCAAAGTGAAGTATTACAATATACAAATGAAGAACTTTGTTCATATTTAATCTTCAGAGAAACAATAAAATCCTTATATAGGTAAATCAAAATATTTGGGCACAAATCTAAATTTTATCACTGTTTTATGAGCAGACTCTTCTTCCTCCTGGGTATTACTAAAAACTCACTACAGTTCATTTCTTTGCACATGGAGAAGTTTTTCCTCTTATTTTTGGGTGAATAGTACCAAAAGTTTCATACAATTTGAATCTCACTAACCATTTAGAAATACGAAAATATCCTACAAAGTGGGCAAATATGCAATGCTACTGGTATAACAGAGCAGAGACCCAGGAATTCTAATTGCTGGATTGAGTTTTTGGCTCTTGTTTCTCTCTTATTGAGTGAACTGGACAAATTACAAGTCACTTAACATCAATGGGTCCCCTCACTCTTTCAGGAAAATCAGCTCAGTAACATGTACCTCACATAGACCTGCAGAGCTTAATTAATGCTTATAAAGTGCTTGGAAAGTCTTGTCTGAAAGAACCTAGGTCAATGCTACTGGAATTACAGACTTCATTTTCATAGAAATTTGCTCAAACTTGAAGAAAAAAAAAAGAGAAAGAGTGCTTAAACAAAAACGCCTGCGTATTTTCTTCACAACAATTTGTTTAAGTATTACTGGCTAACATTTGTGCCAAAGCACACTGCTGGCTACATTGAGATATTTAAATACCTAGTGCCAACGAGCACAGCTGCTGGACTCTCTATGCCCTCCTCTTGTTCACTCCATGCCAAATTACTCACACAGCTATGAATGATGAGGCAGCAGCATAGGAAAATGCCTAGTGTGAGTGAGATTAGTGATAAACTTAAGGATCCCTATAGAGGTCAGTGATTAGCAAGTTCCCAGTTGTAATCACTTTTCTGACCTACCCTTTACCTCATCACTCATTCCATCTTAACTCAGCACCAACTTCCTGTGACAGGCATGGGAAATGTAAGCAGCTTCCCACTCAATAATTCTTGAAGAATTGCTAAGACTTCAATCAGGTATCTCTGGATAATCTCTGAGAAGAACACATACACAGACACTGGCAATTTGAGAAAGTTTTAACATTACTTGACACTAAAACTTGAGGTGAAGAATGCAAACATTAACCAGTCCAGCTATCCTCCCCTATGTTCTCCACTTAAACTCAGAGTCACACATTAAATATAAACAGACATGGGTGAGAAGATTCACACAAATTCGTTTGCCTTCTAGCCATCAGAATCTCCAGATAAGAACATTAAAATACAGAACTCAACATGACAGGGTAAGGCAGATAAGTAGCTAAAATTTAGTAATGAACAGAGTAGAAAAAGATACATTTTCCTCAATTTTAGCATTTATCAAAAAGTTTCTGAACCACTTTATGGTCCAATTGTAACACCTAACAGAATAAAGTATTCGTTATAGGTAGCTGAAAATTAATTACACTTTGTATTTGCATTGTTACCTTTTCCTTAAGTTCATTATTTAAGTGTTTTTTTTTTTCATTTAATGTCTCCACACTTTCCTAATTACATGTTCTTTAGAACATAAATGAACACATTTCATTTTAATTACAACCCAAAGATTACAGAACTAGGAATTTATCTTTGGCTGCATTTTAGGTGAAAGATGTACTCAAAAAAAAAAACAAAAACAAAAAAACTAAGTAACGTTTGTATTTCAATATTTATCTAATTCTTTTTTTTTTTTTTTGAAACTAGGTCTTGCTATTTTTGCCCATTTTTTGAGACTAGGTCTTGCTATTTTTGCAGGCTCATGTTGCCCGGGGTACCACGGACTCAAGCAATCCTCAGCCTTAGCTTCCCAGGTAGCTGGGATTACACACCACTAAGCCCAGCTATTTTTTTGGGATTAGGTGTCGCCATGTTGCCCCAGGTGGGACTCGAACTTCGATCCCTAGTCCCAGCATGTGCCACTGTCCCTGGCTTATTCAATTAAATAAAACAGGATTTGAAATAATTAAATTGATGTGTCACAACTTTCTAGGGCTAAGTAAACTGAGCCAATCTTTTAGCCTCTTAACCTTGTCTATCTCCATCATCCTAAAATTAAAAAAAGAAAAGGAAAGAAAAGTTAAAAGAAAAGCAGGCAAGAAACACATTACTGAACAATCTAGCTGATGGTAGAGAGAACATTAATAAAATCTTGGTAATTGCATCTACTATTTCTGACATACCACCTTATTCAATGCTTCTCTCAGAAATTCCCTGCATGATACAAAGATAAGCAGAACATTAAGCACATTATTTTTAAGTCCTGTGATTTTCTCACATCTTTCTATATTTTGGCTATTAATGCATGACCTTAACAGGCAAGGTCAGGGTTAAGTCTGTTTTATATCACACCCAGAGACCAGAAGGCAGATGCCACTTGTTCAGAGAACATTGGTATGAGAATTCTAGACTTGTTTTGTTTGTGTGCCAGGGACAGATTCTACTCCAAGGCTCTATCTATGGCATAGAGCCACATGGAAACAGACAGTTTAAGAGAACTATGCTCTAAAACAGTGGATAATAAATGATTGTTAATTGGCTAGTTTCCCTTGAGAGCAAGAACTGGAATAGAATGGGACCAGTGAGTGAAAACTGCTTCCTTTCACCAACTACCTGGTCAGAAATTGTGCTATAGATTAAAATAAGCATGAACATGCAAAGCTACTGTCTCTACTGTGAACTGTGTGATAAGGACAAGTCATTAAAATTCTCAAGGCCTCAATTTCTTTACCTGTAGAATGGGGTTTGTTAGCATAAGAAGTTTAGACTATGTTTTAACATTCCATGAAATTGACATTCTCATCTATTTTACTTTTAATCAGGCATCCTCTTCTGACAGAATGTAAATTTGGGCACTGTTATTAGTAAAAAGAAGACAAGCTGCTAAAAATATGCAGATATGTAGGGACATTTGGAATAATTATGTGCGGTTGTAAAAATGAAATATGTAAGAGCACTATGTATTATTGATGTATTTAACTGTGAATATGATATATTAACTATACCAAATCATAGTCAATACACTCAGAATTACAACAAATTCATTCTACTTACTAAGAAAAACTCAAAATGTTAGCAAACGTCTCTGGAACTCAGTATCTCCCACTTACATAATGCACAAAGGCAACAAACTTTGCATAACATATAAAATGTACACATACAGAGTAACTGACCAAACAATTCTATTCTGTTGAAACAGATGGAGAAAACCCAAGAGTTTTAAATCCTCTTTGAGGTCTGCTAAGATTTAAACGTTTCTCACAACATGACAAGTATTGGTATTTATTGTCACCCTACCTTGATATGCAGTTTGTAAATAGGCAAAGTTTTAATGAGTTAGAATCTAAAGTTCATTTATAATTTCTTAAAATGCTACTTCATTATAAATGACTATATAAATCAACTTAAGTCACAGTATGTACTAGCTCAAAGGAGAAATGAAGGAAGGAAAGAGGTAAGAAAGGAAAAAAAAACTGCAATAATAAAATAACAGTGGAGGCATGGGAAACTGGTTACAAAGAGACTCTAGATGTAACTTACTGGGTTTAAATTTCCATTCTGCCTTTTACTAACATCATTACCTAACCTCTCTGTTTCTTAGTTGCCTCAACTGAGAAATAACAAAATTTCACCTTACTCAGGATAAAATGCACTGCATGCAATGTTTCAAGACTGAAAAACACAAGATAAAAGCTAAATGACCTTTTTTAATGATATATTTTCAGTATATAATTTAATATATAATCTGTGTTTGTGTATCTTGATAATCAGTGCTTGAAGGAAAGGTCTTAGAAGACAGATTACAGATAACTTTTGGATATTTCAAAGGTTTTAACATTCTTTATGCTTGTGAATTTTATTAAATTTCATTAAAAACTGACAGCTTTATTCTTCCATTGACACTGATGAGCGACAGATCTCTAGCTATAGATGGATATATGATAGTTCTCTATACTAGTGGTATACTTAGCTACTGCAATGAAGAGAAACAGATTTAGCAAAATAAAAGTAAATAAAATCTGGAAAAGGTAGTAAGGGATCTAAAGAGAAATGAAGGCATAGAAGGAACATTAAATGAATATTAATAGTTATTGATTCTGTAACAGAGGAAACATCGTAGACAAGTTTTGACTTAATCTTCAACTTGTTTACTTCTTTTTATCCCACATGTTGGCTACTAGGGATCACCATGGATCTGATGGTGCTAAGTCACTGTTTCGAAATAAAATGGTTGTTGTCTGAAGCTCATGGAGGAAATAGGGGCAAACCATTCTTTAATTAAATGAAAAAGAGGACAAGTGTGCAAACAGATGTTGTGATGTTCACTTAAGCAAGAAGAGGTTTCATTCCATCTTATTTCATTATAGCATTGATGAGAAAAAGAAATTGATACCTGATTATTTCCCCATAACTGGTGGTTTTCCTGAGTATCCTGGTTTTTTCCTATAACCCCAATATGTGCATACTAGGTTCACTAGTGTGTTTAACTTGTCCTAATCTAGAGTGTGTTTGTGTACATATGTGTGTGAACACTCTACAATGAAAGAGTCTCCTGTCCAGAATTGGCTCCTGCCTTGAACCCTGAGCTGCTTGTATAGATTCTGGCCACTCAAGACCCTGAATTGGAATAAGTGTGTTGGAAAACTAATGAACACAAGTGAGTGATATTAGAAGTGTTGGGGATGTTGATTTAACGGTTTGGTGATGTTTTCATGACCAGAAATACGCTATACGAACCTAACTCTTGTTAATATCTTTTAGTCATTTCATTTAGTCATTTTGTGTAAGGTTTCCAGGAACTATGGGATACAGCTCCATATTTGACATGATTAAGTGAAGAATTACTGTATTTAAATTTTTTTTTTTGAGACTAGGATTTTTGCCCATGGAACCACAGGCTCTCGTTGCCCTGGGTACCACAGACTCAAGCAATCTCCAGCCTCAGCTTCCCAGGTAGCTGGGATTACAGGCGCACGCCACCACACCCAGCTATTTTTTTTGGAACTAGGTCTCGCTATGGGCCCCAGGCGGGACTCGAACCACGATCCCTAGCCCTGGCTGCTTCACAGGCTGAAGCTTACAGGCACAAGCCACCATGCCCGGCCTTGTATTTAAATGTTTTCATCAAAGGAATAACCTGTTCTTTACAATATGTGCATAGAATCTCAGTTCTAAGACAAGCTTCCTGTTCTATAGTCACAAAGTACCTTAGCTTCTTTCCCATAGGCAAGAAGTTTTGCTGCTCCTCTTATCACCTTTAAGTCTTTTAGTTTCTATCTAGAGTCCAGGGAAGTCAGCAGGTTTCTCTATCTTTCTAGAATCACAGGAGATGAGCTTCTGCACTGTATGCACCACCTATGGGCATGCTCTTTGATATGCTGTTCTGGCTCTGATCTTTCTTTTCTTATGAGTATTCAGAGGAGATTTCAGAGTAAAGGCTTAGGTATGATTATGAAATTTCCAAGTGAAATGTTATTTTGAAAGTTGTTTCAAACTGGTATGATGTTAGTCCCTATCAATTTGAAAGTTCTAGTGAACTTTAAAAATATTAGCTGACTCATCTTACCTGTTTGTATTTTGACTAGTGTGACACTTTAACAGTCCATGTTCTGTCATTGGTAAGACAATCAATCCATGTGTTGCATTTCTCTTTGAAATTCAGACCACATGACTGCCTTGTATTTTCAGTTCTCTAGTAGGCTCAAAATTTTTTTTTGTAGCTTGACAGACTTTTTGTTTGTTATAATTAAGGGTGGAAATGGCTTTCTTTACAACTATCTACATTCTAAGGAGATGTCCTGATATTTATTTTGGATATTTTATTTCCCTGTCTGTTTCCTTCTGCAGAAAATAACCTCTTCTTAATGCCATCTAGTATTTTATTTTAGGTATTTCATTTTAGATAATATATTTCACCTTTATAAATTTCATTTGGTTTCTGCTTTTATATTATTCATTTCTCCTCTTTTAATGTTTTCCTCTATATTTCTGAGCTATTTAGAACATATTTATAATAGCAATTTAAATTTTAACAAACATACTTTATATATATAAATTTATAAAATAAATATACATGTAATATTTTAACATTATGTATTTTTCATAACAGTAATTTTAACATCCTTGTTTGCTAATGTTATTGTCGCTGTAATTTCTTATTTCTTGATCTACTATTTTTTCCTTTTTTTTTTTTTTTTTTTTTTTTTTTTTTTTTTTTTTTTTTTTTTTTTTTTTTTTTTTTTTTTTTTTTTTTTTTTTTTTTTTTTTTTTTTTTTTTTTCTGGAGACTAGGTCTTGCTGTTTTTGCCCATGGAACTGCAGGTTCATGTTGCCCGTGATACCACGGACTCAAGCAATCCCCAGCCTCAGCTTACCAGGAAGCTAGGATTAAAGATACCCGCCACCAAGCCCAGCTATTTTTTTTTTGGGACTAGGTCTCACTGTGTTGGCCTAGGTGGGACCAAAACTGAGATGCCCAGATCCAGTTATGACTCCATAAGCTGTCGCTTACAGGCATGCGCCACTGTGCCCAGCTCCTACTATTTCTAATTGGTTAGCTTTTCTCCTGGTTACTATGGATAGTTTCTTCCTTTTTATACTGAGTAATTTTTAATTATGAAGTTTACATTTGGGGGGGTGCTACTTTTGTTGTATTCCTTTGAAGAGCACTGGGTTTTGGGTAGGGCACGGTGGTGCATGTCTGTAATCACAGCCAACGGAGTGAGGACATAGTGAGACCTAGTCCCCCCCAAAAAAATAGCTGGGCATGGTGGCACATGCCTGTAATCCCAGTTATCCAAGGAAGCTGGAGATTGCCTGGGCAACGTAAGCCTGAGGTTCCCCGGGCAAAATAGCAAGACCTAGTCTCAAAAAATAGGAGTAAGAACATTGGGTTTTGTTCTGGTAAGCAGTTATATTACTCTATCAGTGTGAGCCTTTTGCAAGATTGCCTTTAAGTTTGTTGAGAAAGGTTCAGTATACCATTAGTTCAGGGCTTAATTAGCTTTACCAAAACCTTCTGAAAACTCAACATAATGCCACTTATAAAGAGATGGTTCTACTTTGATTGGCTGGAAAAACTATTCGCAGATTTCTATATTTTGCTTAACTGGAAGAACTATTCTCACATTTTTGAGGAATGTGTCAGGAACTGCTCAGTCTATTCCTTTCAAGCAGTGTGATTCTTGTTTCAAGTTTTCTCTCATGCACATACAGATCAGTATTCAGTCAAAGATCTGAGGGAATCCCTCTATAGATAACAAGTTTTTTTTCTCTGTATTCTCTTCTTTTAAGCCCTGTAAACTCTACCCATCTTGGCTTCTCTGAATTTTACTTGTCTCTTTTACTCTGTAAGACTGTTAAGATGTATTTGATTTTTCTCTTCCCATTGCAGTTGTCTGGAATCTTTTTCCAGCCAGTAAGTTGAAAACTGTAGGACTCACAGTATTTATTTCCCTTCTCTAATACACTGTCTTATTAACTAATGTCTGAAAACTAGTGGTTTATTCCAGAGTACTATGAAACATCCTGAGGTTCCTATACATCTTAGAAATTCTTCCACCAGGCCCTCTCAACCAATAAATGGGGGGTGAGAGGTCGAAGTGGGAAAGCATTTGCTTCTAATCTTTCTCTAGTAAATTCATTTTTATATATGAGAAAGATAGGATGCTATAAGATGTGATTCCTACAAATAAGCATATTTTCTGGGGGTGGGGGGGAAACCTCAAAGGAGTTTGTAAAATAGCATATAACACAGCAGATTCCAAATTTGCTACTCTTTTCACTTTTGGGGGGTACCCTAAATTAAATACTACTCAGACTTATTTATAATAGAAATTGGGTTCAATAAACTCTTTGCAAACCTAAAAACTTTGTTAAACAACTTTTGTTTTCATGACACTGTAAAAAGCTTCTCTTATTTCTAATGTCAGATGTTTTATTCTTAAAATACTTTGAGTTCCACTAGTCTGCTGACATATTTGAATTTGGAACAAATTGTTCTAAGAATATGATCTCCTGCACTTAACTATACAAACTGTTTTATCTAAAAGGTTAAAAAAGCTGGCAAGTTTCCAGTTCTTTTTCATCATTTCATTTATGGGATAAACGTCCAGTCCATAGTTTATCCTCTATTTTCTTTTGGCACACTGACTAATTCTCATGCAGATTTTTAATTACTGGTCCCATTATATATGATATGATGTAATATACATATATGTTGTATATGTTAAAATATTTGTGAAATTTACTATCAAACTATACTCTTTTATAAGTTTATTGCTACTAAATGTTTGCAAAGCAGAAATTGTAAGGAGCACTTCCTACCATCAGGCTATTAAACAGTAACAAATACGTAGGCTCACTGGGTCGCTGGCGGATGGCCTCATTTATTGTGTGTACAGTGTGATTCATTTCATTTTTTTTACTCAGTTCACAATAAGTCTACACGTTCAGTTATTTTCCAGCTCACATATTCTAGTTCAATGTCCAGAGGTAGCCAGAAAATATCCCAGCTCAGGAGACAAAAGGAACAAACCTTGGACAAAACAGACTCCCATCATAAGATGAACCTACATATAAATTCACTTGGACCGGAAGGATTTAGAAATGCCATTTCACCTCACATGCATACATTTGGGATGTGAGGTGACACTGAAGTACCCAGTGAAAACCCTGTTATGGGAAGAAGAGCAAACCCCACAGACAGTAGTCTGGCTTGAACTGATTTTCTCTTTCACTGATATTATCATAAAATGACCAAGTTTTTTGCTTCTTCAGAGCACGTTTCTAACTATGTAAACTGGAGTATGCTTACATTCATTTTTGACATTTTTCTGAATTGCTTTATTAGATTATATTCAATAATAAAACTACTGATGGGGGAACCTAAGTAATAGTAAAACTTACACTTAAAATTTTATTTTGAGACAACTCTATTCTTTGAGAGATCCCTATATCCTGGTAACTTTGATTTATAACTATAAAGCTGAATCTGTTCTGGGTGATATAACTGGTCATGTTCTAATTAATCATACTGCTTAAAAGTCAACCTGACCATTGTTATTTCAAATGTGCTTATAAACTTGTATTTTGCTATTTTCCTTAAACATGTCAAGTTTAATCCCACTGAACTAGTCTGCATAAATGCTGCTATGCCAGAGCATTCAGATTTCTGTTCAAATATTAATTCATCAGAGAAGCAAGCCTTCTTTGAAGATCCTACCTAAAACAGTCCACTCTAATTCTTTCTTCTCTATTATCTTTTATGAAGTCATAAAAATTTGCCTATTTCCTTTGCAGAGACAATATAATTTAGCTGGTAACTGTAGGTGAAGCCTCCATAACTCACAACCCACTACCCTCCCCCACTGTGATATAAAATTTAGAAACTCTAATTTGTATTGTCATTTTGTCTGTATTTTACTCTCATTCCCCATATTTGTACTTAGCTATGTTACAGTGGCTATAACTGAAACTAAAATTCCTTTGCATTTTTGTCCTGCAATGCTTCTATTCAAAACTTCACAAAATATGCATAAGGATTTACTTGCATCTTTAAAGTTTTTCAAATTAAATACATATATTTTCCAGACCATACAATCATTGTTTCATTATGTTTCTTATTTTGGGCAAAGCTTTTCTTCTCTAATACAATAAAATGCTTAACTATCTTGGTGGAAGTTAATATTATTACATGAATGAATATTCTGAGGTCACAAGCAATTGTTTAATAGAATCTAAGTTTAGAGTTTCCAAAAGATACCTTAATGTTAAGGAATAAGTATAATGATATTATCTAAAGGGTTGATAACTATCATACTGAAATTAAACAAATATCATCTTCACTAGAAAGTTGAATAACTTTCTAACTGCAAATAATAAGCTTAAAAGCTGAATGGACAGTTACATTCTTAGTATTGAGAAAAGAAGAAGTGATCCAGAAATTATTGTATTTCTTCCACATTTACTTCCCCAACTTTCTGGATTATATTCAGCCTACATCTATTTTAGGAACTGCTTTGGAAGCTCCTTATGTTTTATGCAAAGAATTGCGATTTCCCAGATGAATAAAATATCCATTCTCCAGCTCCAAGTTTCCATGACAATAAAAACAAAACATTCATCAGCACCAACTTGGTATTTGATGGCAAATGCAGCTGCAGCTTATAACAGTTCCATCTTTATCCCAACTCTTTTCTGCAGAACAGAGCCACTATATTTCTCCAAAGCAAGTGAATTGCTTTTACAGTGATTTACCCCACTACAGACCTAAATACTAATGACTAAATGTGTTACACCACTGCCAATCTTGAAATAATCCACTCTTCCTAAACTCAAGCCAAGCACAACAAAAAGTTCTTGAATTTCGCTAAAAGCACAATTAAGTTGAATGTGAAAGCTTAGTTCACTTAAAGAGTATAGCTTTAGAAGAACATATAATGTTTAAGTATTTATGACAACTACAAAGAAGGTAATAGACTGGGAAGAGACATTCACAGTAGACAAAAAAGCTGTTAAATTCAATCAGATAATGGTAAGACAGTGCCCCCTTGTGTCTTGGTATGTCTGCCTTGACTAATTGTATTTTCTTAGCATTCTAAACTGTGGATTTGAATTCTTTTTTATATGACTGAAGTAAGTAGGACTTGATAATCAGCAGTGCTCTAACACAAACATTCTGGTTTATTACAATATATATTGGTTACTCAATACCATTGATTTTAGCATGAAAAATCTGCAACATGAAAAAAATTGTAATGAATCAGGACAGATTCAATTGTTATTTTCATTTTAAAGTTCACTTGTAATTTACTATTAATAAGAGATATGGACAAAATTTTAAGAATAAAAAGAAAATACCATTATCAGTTATATTTTTCTCTGGTAGTGGCACTCCTCTGTAACCACTTTACACTATGACCTTCATTATCACTTTAAGAGAACTAAAGAGTTCCCAAGCTTTAGACAGAAAACTACTTCTACTAAATGGAAGAATTTAATATAAAATTTTTAAAGGTATATGTAGTGACAATTTGAGCAATTCCTTAAGTTATTTTTAGAAATGAAACATAAGAATATCATCTATGTTTTAACCACACTGAAAGTATAGTACTCAAGATAGAGGCATAGGAATTCTGTAAAAAAGACTCTCAGTTCCCATGCCAGGTGATATGAACTAAATTTGCATTTTATCAAGTTCCTAAAATGATTTTTATGAGTGTTTTTTTTTTCTTTATTTACATATAAATTTCACAACTTTGTAATCTCAAGGGTTTGCCTCCCCCCCCTCCCTCCCCTCCCTTCCCCCCCTTTCCCTCCTGTTCATAGTTGTGCGCTTCATTTTGGTGCTTCGTTTGTTTTGACTTTCTTCAAGGCTTTTATTTATTTTATTTTTTTTTCACTATATCCCATATATTAGTGAAACCATTTGGTTTCTGCC